>JAOTRH010230223.1:0-10202 GCA_034768845.1 Heliamphora exappendiculata
ATCAAGTTATCTATTGAGGAGGAATACGATTGGGACCTTGTTAGGTCGCCATCCTTCAAAGAAATTATAAGCATACCTTGAGTTGTGTCATTAGAGGCTTTTGGTTATAACGTTGTAATTCAAGTTACTTTTGAGGAAAGTTTTGGATTCGATAGTAATTCTTTTTGTAAGCTCCTATGGCTAAAGTGCATTCTTTGTATGCGTGAGAGGACGTTTAGGTTTCTTTATATGTTTTTCAACGAGTGAATGTTGGTATCTTTAAAGTTTATAGTAGTTCATTATTCTTTTGGTCTTCTCTATAAAGTTGGTTACGTGGAGGGCTTATCTTTGTGAATACTTTAGTGTGGGAACAAATTTCTTTTTGGAAAAACAAGCTTGAGAAAGTGTTCGGGGTTGGATCGCTCGATGGACCGCTCGTGCGATATATCGAGCGGTCACTCATGCCTCTCGATTTCTTAGTGCAGAGTGGAACTTGCCGCAAGCAGCGAGAGACCGCTCGAGCGGTCTCAAGATCGATCGAGCGGTCTGATTGAGTGGGTGAGTTTTCACTTCTTTGTTTGGGTCATACTTTTAAAAAGGGAGTGTTTGTCCAAGGTTTTATACTCTCTTTCTACTTCAAATCATGTTTTGGAAGCCGTTTTATGACGAGGTTTAGTTCCACTTTCTCAATCGGTTCTTTCTCAAACGTTTTTGACGGGTGCTCTTTTGAGCTTAGGGGCACGGGTTTTGGACAAATGGGTTCCTTTTCTTGGTTCGCTGGGCTTGGTTCTCGGGTTAGAGTTGAGGGCGTGACAAAAATGATAAATTTTTTTAATTTTATAATAGTTAAAAATTGCACTATTAAACTATTATCCATTATTGCATAAAATAAATTAACATACTAATTTTAATTATTAGCTTGTTTGGTATAATTGTTTAAGAATAATTAAACACAAAAAATAGACTTAAGTTTACTTTTAAATCCACGCAAAAGTTTAAGTATCAAGATATAGTGCATTCACTCATATTTTGGTCAAATTCATTACGGTACATCTTAATATTAAGATTTTTACTTAATTCACAAATAGATATAAGTGTAACAACCAAATTAAATTCACCATTCTTTAGAAAAGAATAAATTAAATATTCAAATCCCAAGTCTTAAAAAAAATATGTCTCCTTATGCATATTCATATATTTATACTGAGCCAAATTAAATTAATCTAAAAAATATTGATTTGAAAATCAACATAAAACCCAAACAAAAATTTTTTAAATATGTAAATAAATACTAATTATTATAATTATTATTCATATATAAAAAAGACACATAGAAGTGACAAATATTCTCACATAATTGTCAACCAAATTTAGATCACCCAACAAAAATTAGTGATAAATTCCCAAATTTATAGCGTTTATTTAATTTTCTTCAATAAACAAAAGCATAAAAAATTTCTAATTAAAATATTTATATTTCAGAAAAAAAATTTAAACACATAGAAAAAAGAAAAAAATTAAATTTCAAGTCCACCTATGCAAACCACGCTAAAATCAGAATTGATGCGGACGTTTTGGGACCAATAAAGGCAATCAGGACATATATGGTGCAACCAAACCGAGCCCTCATGAAACAACAGCACACCGTTCCATTGAACAGGCGCATCTGTTAACCTTCCTTTCTGAAATTTCACACCGTTTGGCTCTAAGAATTTAATCCATTTTAATTCAAAACTTAAGCCATCATATTTTTCCCAATTTTTATCCAAACATGAAAGGTAATAGAAAATGAAATTTCTAATCCACCATATCAAACCATGCTCAAAATAAAGTTAAAATGAGCATTTACGTGCCAAAAAAGCAATATGGACATTTTGGCATAACCAAAGGAGACCCAAAATTTACCATTCAGCATCTTCCCGATGAGAGAATCATCGCCACTGTTCATCATCTTCTTTATATTCATTGTTTAAGAACCTCTCACTGAAAAAAAAAATGCAGGAGTTAACAAGCTCTTTTGTCTCTATCTCAACCTTCTCTCTCTACAAAGAATGAAAAAATTCCGCGTACGGCGACTCGCCACCGCCGCTTCTGCTAACCTTCGATGCGGCGACCCATTGGCTGTTGTTTTGGCCTGATTATGCATCCGTTTTGCTGCGTTTCCACTATCCACGACTGGAACTCGGGGAATTTGCCGGAGTGCCTCGTTATGCCTTCGAAGATCTCCGCATACTCCAGCGGCAGATCTGATCCGACGAAGCATGCCAACAATAACAACCAACACCATGTCCACAATCACGATTTCATACTGTTAAGCCATAGAATGGTGGCCCCGGCGTCAATTGCGACGAAGTCGGGCTCGCGGCCGCCGTCGATGCGCGAGGCGATTCAATTGTTGTGTAACGATCAACGAAGGTGAAGATCAAAGATATTGTAGGCAATGAAATTTCTGATATATATATATAGAGAGAGAGTGTTTTTTTATCCTTAAACTTACAAATTACATATAGAGTTTATTTAAAAGTCATAAAAATGTTAGTCTAAATATTTAAATAAGTAACTAGTTTACATGCATTCACAATAATATTCTAATTAAATCTTAATAGATATCAAGTTATTACTTCAAAAGTTATTAAATAGCATAAAATTGATGAAATTAATGCTTATGATAATAATAATTGGCACATGTCACAAATAATACCTTCTCAAACATCACAATCTGAAACTAATTCAGATTGCATTGTTGAGTTTCTCGATGAATCTATATTACTTCAATTTTTTTCTCGTAGATCGGAATCTATACAACAATGTGATATACAAAGTTTAGAAACACCATCACAATTATCACGAACTCAATCATTAAGATCTCCACATTATTATACACTTAGTCAATCTTTAAAAAATAATTTTTTGAGAAATTATCATTTGTTGAAAATTCAAATACAAGATTAAATTTCTCAACCAATTTATCGAAATAATTTTAACTAGGATTAAAAAAAAATAGATATAAACTTAACAACTTTAAATATAAATACTTTAACATTAAATCCACTAACATTTCATATTTCACATATTCACGTAATTTCACAAACAATTCAACCTATACCTACCCCCACTAGATGCCTCACACACTTCATCATCATCACATCCACTCAATTCTTCATCATCACATCCACCATATAATATAAACTTAGATGAAATAAATAAAGAATATTTAAAATATTATAATAAATATAATCGTGCGTGTTTTATCCATAATCATACAATTGAAGAAGAAAAACAAATTAAAAACGAATATATTAAATTTTTACAAGAATCCCAAATAAATATTCGTTTCTTTCCTTGGTATTATTATATTTATTGTTCTCGACATCATCTTAGTATTCCTACAGAATTATTAATCCAATCAATAAATACATTAGAAAAGAAATGGACCACCACAGACGGTAGTGAATCCCAATCTATTCATCCACCAAGTAAAACTGCCATCTTAGGTTCTGGACTTAAAGCTCGACATTTTTTTAAATATGATCAACTTCTTCCCCATCAGTTAAATTATACTAGTACTTATTTCCAAATCTTGGGAGAACAAATTCATCGTCTTGAAAAATTTGAAACTACTATTACTATGAATGTCGGTACAAAAATTGATGCTATATATTATCTTGTAAAAAATCTCGCTGCCTGAGCTACTATCCCAAATACCCCAAATACAGTATCTATCTCTACACTCTCCATGGTAACACTTTTACCTTTTTCTAAATATAAATTACAAAATTTTTCTCAAGAATTTATAGAATAATTACAAAAATCATTACATTCACAAAAACCACAAGCTTCAACTTCTTCTCCTGTGAAAGAACAAAAAGATAATAAATTTATACATGTTCTAGAATATGATGAAGAAAAAAAATTAAAAAATTTATATTCACTATTTTAAGAAGTATCTAATCAAATTCAAGAAACATATATTACTCCAAAACCTATTATAAAAAATTACTATCTAAAGCCAACACCTATTGATTTACAATTTGAAGAAAAGCTTTTTCCTCTAGTCTTCAATGGAATAAATTTAATGGAAATGAATTTAGACGGTAAAATTGATTATCAAATAATTGAAATGGAACAACATATGATGATGACTGCTAATACGGCATTATCTCATAATCCATCTAATAATGGTGCTTCAGTAGGAGAATTATTAATAGCAAGATTTTCTGACCCACTTAAAGGTTGGTGGGATAATTATTTAGGTGATGAACAAAAACTAAGAATTTTAACATCAATAAAAAGAAATGAACATGGTCTAACTATTGAAGAAAATGATTTTCATGTAAATGATATTATTACAGCCCTTATTACATTAATAATTCAATATTTTGTTAAAAATACACAAATTATTCTTGAAAGAGGTAAAAAATTATTAATCAATATACGATACCTCACTTTAACTCATTTCAGATGGTATAAAGATATATTTTTATCCAAATTATATCAACGTAATGATGCTAATCAAGATTTTTGAAAAGAACGATTTCTTGCTGGTCTTCTCACCTTATTTACTGAAAAGATAAAAACTTGAATCAGAAATAAAAATCAATGTTTAATTTCTTATTATCAATATACACATGGAGAATTAATATCAAATATATGTGCAGAAGAATTAATTTTTTGTAATAACATAAAATTAAAAAATCAATTGAAAAAGAAAAAATGATTTGGCAAAATTGAACTTGGTCAATTTTGTTATCAATTTGGCTATAACACAATTAAATTTTCTCTTGATAGCGAAAAAAAGATAAAGAAAATTTTCTTTTTTATAAATATAATCTATATAAATATAAATATAAATATAAACTCAAATATAAAAAGTATGACCGACCCTATAAACCCTATAAAATATATAAACGACAACACAATAATAAATATAAAAAAATCCAAATACACTAAATCTAATAAACATCAAAGATTCACAAATCAAGTAACAACAAGTAGTGATAAATCTTCCGAAAATTGTGGAAAGATTGACCATTTTGTTAATAAATGTTATACTAAATAAAAAATTAATGAACTTAATTGTTCACACGAATTAAAGCAACAATTATGTAAGTTATTACTAAATTCCAATCATCCGAGTGATAATGATGATTTTCAATCTGAATATGATTATGATAATTTTAATTATTCTTTAGAATTAGAAGAATTAAATCAATATTTAATAATATCATCATCAAGTGATTCTAAAAAAGACAATAATAATCAATTTCGTAATAAATGTCAAACACAAAATGATTACTATCAAGCAATTTTAAACATGAATGGTTTATCAATCAATGTATTATCAAAATTCGAACAAGACTTATTAGATACATTAAATTAGATTAATGATCTAGAAATAAGATCTAAAATAATACTCCAATATTTAGATCAAGTTATTACAAAAATTGAAAATAGTCTCAATTTACAAAAACTTAATACTGCGAAGGTTGATTTTAAAAATATTTTAAAAAGACTTGAACAACAACCAAAGCAATTACCTACAATTCATAACATGTATCAAGAATTAAAATAATTAAAACAAGATATTAAAAGCTTACAACAAAGAATTTCAATAGTAAAAAATGATAAAAGAGAAATAATGCATTTTGTTTATGAACCATTCCAAAGTACTCAAGAGAGTGCAAATGTATTACATAATGAAAAAAATAAAAATAAAAATAAAAATAAAGGCATTGTTATACAAGAACCCATTGATCCCAATCTAACAATTAATAAATCTAATTTGTTTTCATTAAATCAAATTATGTTTCGAAAATGGTATATAAAAATATATTTAGTAATCTATGAAGATTTTATTGTTGAAGCAATTGCATTAGTAGATTCTGGTGCTGATCTTAATTGTATACGAGAATGATTAATTCATATCAAATATTTTGAAAAAACTAAACAAATGTTGCATACTGCTAATAGCAGTTCAATGAAAATAAATTACAATTTATCTGATACTTATATTTATAATCAAGAAATTTATCTTCAAACGTAATTTGTTTTAGTCTAAGATTTATCTCAACATATGATCTTAGAAACTCTCTTTCTAACAATGATTGCTCCATTTAAAGTCACTCATGAAAGTATATTAACTAAATTATTAGAAAATCAAGAAATAAAATTTTCATTTATATTTCCTCTACAATCACATACATTATAAGAATTAAAAATTAATTTAATTTTTAAACAAAAATAAATTCATTAGTTACAAAAAAAATTTATCTTAAACTCAAATTAAAGAACAAATTAATAAATTTAAAACACAACAAAAAATAGAAGAATTTAAAATTTTATATAAAAAAATTTTATGTTCAAATTTACTACATGCCTTTTGGCATAGAAAACAATATATAATACAATTACCATATGAATCTAATTTTAATGAAACTCAACTTGAATATTGTAACTACAACTCGATCTTCCCCAATGGATCAAACTCAACCTGAATATTGTAAAAAAGAAATTCAAGATTTATTAGACAAAAAACTAATTCGCCCCAGTCAACCTCTATGGTTGTGCGCGGTTTTCTATGTAAATAAAAATACTGAATTGAAAAGATGAACTCCTCATTTAGTGATTAATTATAAACCATTAAATAAAATTTTACAATGGATTAGATACCCAATTCCTAATAAAAAAGATTTATTAAACTCATTAAATCAAGCAAAAATATTTTTTAAATTTGATATGAAATATGAATTTTGGCAAATACAAATTGATGAGAAAGGTAGATATAAAACTGCATTTACTATTCCTTTTCGACACTATGAATGGAATGTTATGCCATTTGGGTTAAAAAATGCTAATTTCAAAGAATCTTGCGTGATATATGTGAGACCTTGTACCGTTTCTTTTTCATTTATATGTATATTTCGTGTTTTTAGTCACGCCTTAGCGTTTTTGCTTTAATATACATATATGTGTTTCGATGCCTGTTTTGGTTAATCTAAGCATACGGGATTTCTTTTCGGTGTTGTAGGGAGTTTCTGTGCGAATTTCAAAAATTCAAAAAAAAAAGATATTTTGGTGGCCTATAAATATTTGGAGTTCGATATTTTTCAAAAATATTTTCAAAATTTAACTCATAAGTTTCCTTCATATTCTCTCTGCCTTCTCTCTAACTTCTCGGGGGCCTGGGGCTCGATTATCAACGATCCAACAACAGATTCTTGCTATTGGTATCGTGGTCTACGCATCCATCTGGACGGATTCTGATTTTGGCAAAATTTAGTTTTGCACGTAGATTGAGGCATAAGGTTTTTAACCCCACGAGATAGGATCTCAGATTCTACTGCTGTACAAGGGTACTATACGTAATCTCATGCTGTTTCACCGTTTAAAAACACATGAAAAGTGATTTTATGTTTTAGATCCAGTTTTCGGTTAAAACTAATTTTTGGCATTTCGGTTCGATAAAACTGAGTGTTGGATGTTTTTGATGATGGTTTGTGATAGCCTTGGGCTCGGGTATGCCTTTAGGTATCAAAGCGGGTGTTTTTGAAGCTTGGTTTGAGGATTGGAGGTCAAAACCATAGCTAAAATTGTTTTCTGGGCAAGTTCAGTCGACTGGACCATGAGTTCAGTTGACTGGATCTTGAGTTGGGAGGTTCAGTCGACTGGACTCAAGGGGTCAGTCGGCTGAAATATTTTCTGTTCGAAAATGGTGTTTTTCCAGAGGGTTTTTCAGTTGACTGGGGAGGAGTCTAGTCGATTGAAATGGTGGCTATTTGCTTTGGCTTTTGGTGGTTCCTTTGGGGAAAAAGGTTGGGTTTCTTTTGAGAAGAATGAGGGGTTTTGATGAAAAATGTGTTTATTGGAGGTTTGGAGCTAACACTTGGGGTTGAGTCTCACTTTCTAAAACGTTTGCATGAAAATATGTTTTTACATGTTTTAGTTTGATCTCCATGGTTTAATGGATTGGATCTCCTGCTTATACATGCGTTGTATAACTGATTTTGGGGAAAACATTTTGAAAGTGTTTTGTTTCGATCTCCTGGTGATGGATGGATCTATGTACATGTATATTGTACCAGTTTAAAAAATATTTTTAGAAGATTATCTAGATGCACCGTGATGACGTGTATTTGACAAGGGTCTATAGTTGTTACCTCTATCCTTTTGTGATGGAGTCGGTACATAGGATCATATCCTTCTTTTCCACGATGGTACATTTCGCGAGAGAATAATGTTTTGATTACCGTTTTTCCTTAACTGTGGTTGATTATTTGCATTTGTTGCAATACTTGGTTTGAAGGATGAAAACATGGGTTTTATGAAATAAAATTGTTTTGGGAGACTTGTGTAGTATGATGGGAAAACTTGATGGTTTTGGATGGAAAACCTATTCTGGTTTTGTGGTTGAGTTCGCTCCCACCATATGATTGCATATTCCTGTTTTACAGCTTATTATCTGTTTCTATTGAGTTTCGCCTCACGGGTGGAAATTTTTTGTAAAACCATTTTCAGGTGATGATGTGGATGAGGAGTAGTTTGGTGATGCCCGTGGTGGCGGAAGACTTTTATAGCTTTTCTTTTTGGTATGCCTATTCCTGGAGGCATGTTTTGTACGTCATAAGACGATATATTGTACGCATGCTGAACTGTTGTCTTTTATTTATGAGAGATACATTTTGTTGGGCATTTCTTTGGTTTCAACTGGTGGTTTTATTGTATGAAACCCTATATTTTCATATAAAATAGATGTTTGGTGGATTTTCACGTGACCCCGGATTTTAGGGCGTGACAACTTAGTATCAGAACTCTAGGTTCGAATACCTAAGAGCTATGGAAAAAAGGGTTTTATCACCTGGTGAGATTGATTGTGTAAGCTTGCTTGCATGTATTTAAACGTTGATTTATAACATGTTAATAGCTTTCTGAGCATGATAGTTATGTATATGTGGGTATGGAGGTTGAATCTCAGGATTGATTAGTCTTGCCTTCGGGCGTTTGGTTTAACATGTTTAGAAGCCAAGTTAGAAACGCGTTTGGCCGATGTGTATTCTAGCAAGGAATCTGAATACGTTATTCAAATTGACGAGTCCGTCTTGTTAGTTATCCTCGGTATGTGAGATGTGTTTGCATAACCTTATGTGGCTATGTGATAACATGATTATGTGTTTATGTTGCGTAGTAGCATGTCATAGGAAATCTTATCCTGTTTATATTGCTTCCTATAGAATTATGTCCACGCGGGGAGTGTGGGGACGGGGTCGTGGTCGGGGCCGTGGCCGAGGGCATGCTTATGCTCAGGTTTCGGTGGAAAGGAACATTCCTGCCCCACAAAAGCAAGTGGGTGGTACTGATGTTGGCGGCGCTGATGTCGTCCATGAGATGCTAGCTACTATGCGAGCGATGGCTGAAGCTACCAGGGCTAGTTTGAGGGCTCCTGAGCCGAGGGATTTTGTGGCCATGCGGGAGTTTTGGCGGTTGGATCCTCCGACCTTTTATGGGGAGCCGGACCCCAAGGTGGCTACTGAGCGGTTAGAAGTGACCACCTCTATCTTTGATACTTTGGATCTCAAGGAGGATGCTTTGCGTATAAAGTTGGCTGCGTTCCAACTGCGAGAAGATGCTAGAGAGTGGTGGAAGTTCGCCAAGACCATTGTAGATGAGACGTGGACTGCTTTCACGATAGTCTTCTTGGAGAAGTACTTATCGAGATCTTCGAGGGATACTTACCGAGAGGAGTTCCTCTCCCTTGTTTAGGGGAATTTGTCTGTGGTTCAGTATGAGGCAAAGTTCACGAAGCTGTCGCGGTTCGCACCTGAGATGGTATCTACAGAGAAGCTGCGCACTCGGAGGTTTGAGAGGGGACTTCGACCTGCTATTAAGGATAGGGTTGCCGCTTTAGATGTGGAGGTGTACATCAAGCTGGTGGGAGCTGCTATCCGAGTCGAGAACTCGTTGGCAGATAGCCGCAGGATTATAGAGAGCTGCCAGCAGGGCAGTGGTGATGCACAGTTCCAGGGGCGGAAGAACAATCTCCAGAGGTCGTCTGGACCTAGTTCCCGTTTTGCTGGATCATCTCAGCCTCAGTCGTCTGCACCTACACTTTCAGTGGCCTCGACAGGAAGGCCAGAGAAGAGAGGGTTGATCTGTTATCGCTGTGGACAGCTGGGATATCGTTCAGTTGAGTGCCCACAGAAGGGCCAGTCTCAGAGTTCAGTGCCCGT
>JAOTRH010230234.1:0-10202 GCA_034768845.1 Heliamphora exappendiculata
TTTACTAACAACAAGGAAGGACTATATCAATATAAGTAGCTTGTGATAAGCTAACATCCTTTGTTTTCGATCTCACATAAGTTTATCCCAAGTCTTTCATATCGAACTAGCCGGATAACTATACCTTCATCGAAGATAACATCCCAACATCATTTTGTACGAGCAAGATATCATCCACGTAAAGTATTAGAAATACCACCACACTTCCATCATGTTTCTTGCACACACAAGACTCGTCAAAATATTGATTAAAATCATAAGATTTAATAGACTGATCAAACCGATTATTCTAAAACCTAGATGCTTGTCTAAGTTCATAAATAAATCTCTTACGCTTGCATAAATGTGCTCCTGGCCCTTTACTATAAAATCATCTGATTGTATCATATAGATACACTCATCAAGACTTTTGTTAAGAAAAGTTGTCGTAACATTTATTTTTAAAATTTTGTAATCGAAATAAGTCGCAATGGATAAGAGAAACTGGATAGATTTAAGCATAGCTATCGGCGAAAAGGTCTGCGAAAAGGTCTCCTCATAATTGATCCCTTCTTTTTGAGTGAACTCTTTTGCAGCAAGCATGACTCTTAAGGCTTCTGGCTTCCCGTCTACTCCTATTTTATTCTTATAGATCCACTTGCATTCGACTGCTTTTATCCCTTCTGGCGGTTCACAAATTTTTAGACCTGATTAGAGTACATAGACTCCATATCAGAATTCGTAACCTTTTGCCAAAGTTTTGCATCATTAACTTGGAGTGCTTCATTGTAGTTACCGAATTCAGTATTCAGTTCGTCTGAGATTCTGTCAAAAAACTCTTTTAAGAAATCATCAATGAAAATGACAAAATACTCAAAACCTCCTCTAACTTGAATTGCCATAAGCCCACATACATCAGAGTAGACTAATTCTAATGGTTCTTTAGCTCTATTGTCTTTAGCCGAAAAAGGCCTCCTAGTTATTTTTTCTTCCAAGTAGGATTCACAGACTTAAAGTGCCTTCACTTCCAATGAACTTAAATGTCCATTTTCAAACAATCTATTTATCCTTTTTAATTTTATATGACCTAAACGTAAGTGCCAAAAATGCGTTTAGTTCATTTTAGAAGGTTTCTCTCTCTTAAATTTTAAATTAGACGTAGTATTCAATTCATTTAGTTACATGCAGGAGATATAGAAATTATAATATACAGATCATCCACCAATGTTCCAGAACAAATGAAATATTTATTATCCTTAATAACTACGAAGTTATTAAAATAAATTGAATAATTATCCTTAACCAAACTAGAAATCGAAATTAAATTTCTTCTTATGGAAGGTACATAATGACAATCTTTTAAAAATAAAATCCTAGCTCTACTAAAAGTGGGCGTGACATCTCCCACTACAATTGCTGCCACCCTTGTATTATTGTCCATGTGTAGGTTTATCTCCCTATCACTGAGCTGTCTGGTGTTTTAGAACCCCTACAAAGAATTTCAGACATAATTAGTAGCTCATGTATCTAAACATCAAGTACCGATAGATAATACCGCTAAACGTATTTCAACAACTAGTGAATAGAATTTACTTTGGTTGTTCTGCTTACTCAGATAGATTGGACATGGCTTCTTCTAGGTGCTACATCTGGTTGTAGTGAAAATATTTGTCTTTTGACTTTTTAATACTAGTTTTTGGCCCATTAACTGCATTAGACCCGTGCCTCTCTATTTCTGAACCTTTTTCTTTTTCTTACCTTTCAGCTTTGATGAAGAACCTTTCTCAACAACAAAGCCACTCTCTGGCTTCCTAAGAATACCCTTAGCTACTTGAAGTTCTTTCAGTAATTTTGCTAGGGAAAAGTTGAGTTTGTTCTTAGTATAGTTCAGGCAGAACTGTTTAAAGCTACTAGGCAGCGACTGAAGTATGATATCAATCTGGATTTTTTCGTCAATCTCAACTCCAATGATCTCTAGTTCATTTAGAAGACTAATCATCTTCAAAACATGATCCCTAACTAGGGTGCCTGCAGCCATATTTGTGTTCATCAAGGATTTCATGGCTATCTGCCTAGCCGCATGATTTTGATCTCCAAATATTTCTTTGAGATTCATAATCATGTCATAGACACTAGGCATTAACTGATAATAATGGTGTAATACATTTGACATAGATGCCAAAATGTAACAATGAGCAATCTAATCTATTTTCTGCCACGTCTGATAAGGCTAGGCTTCCTTATCGATTGCCCCCTCATAAGGTTTAGGTAGACAAATCTCTGTGAGCACAAACTTATTGTCCTCGCCAGTTCAGATGATGTCCAAACTTTTTTTTCAGTCAATATAATTAGGACCCATAAGTTTATTTTCTTTGAGTATAGTCGCAAAATGATTGAAAGTCATTTTATCCTGAAAATTACATAATTAAAAAAATTAATTATGATAAGCAAAAACTTTGAATTTTTTTTTAAAATTTAATTTCTTCTACCATTTTTTGGAAAAACTCGCCAGCAACCTGGTACACCATGAATAGCATGCCTCGATGGGAAGGTCGTCTACTATTTAGCATTTGTCCACATAGACCAATTTTTATTAATTTTATGGTATAGACAACATACTGTTGCAAATAGAATTAAACAGCTAACGTAGTTTCGGTCATATAAATAGTAGCAGTAACTCATATGAAAATCATACTTGTTGAAGGAAAAACTGTCAAGATTATTATTCTACGCAAACGATTAACGGTAAAAATAAATTGGACGGACAAACGCCAAAACAGGCTGTAGATAAAACTTTTGATGACGAACGATCAAAATAAAACATGTGCATCTGAAGTTAATTTAGAAGAATACCTTTTTACTGGTCGAATCTTCAACTACGATTTGAATCTGAGTTGAAGCTCATGTCAGATTTTTTACTGTATTCCATTATGCGATTCCCGAATATAGTGTTGACTATAATCTTCCGAAAACTCGTACCGGCAGAACCAAGACAGGTTTAGTCTTAGAAGACAAGTTATGAAACTAATTCAACCTACCTGCGTATATATAGAGCTACAGCAGGGACCTGGGGAGTAATTATGAGTAAGACTTCTAGTAGAACACAAATACGTATAAGCAATTTCTGCAATTAAGCAAATCTCATAGCGGTATCTACAATTATTGAAAACCAACAGCAGTTTCTGCAATTTTCATAAAATACTAAATTACAGTTCACACCACTAAAGAACTATAATTGCATTCTGACCTATAATCTCAATACCATATAGCATTGAGCTTTTGTTATTAAATGCTTACCATTTCTCCCCATGTTAAGATTCTCGATAGCCGCCAATTAAATTTAATTACTGATAATTTAATTTAATCGGTATCTTGAGATTTCTTAATTCCTTTCGCTTAACTTATTTGACTGCCGGATAATCAAATCCACCTGCTGGGTATGGCCCGGTCAAAACTTATAAGTTTCCTTAAGGGGGTATTGTCAATTCCGATCTTTCAGGACGTAAATTCCATTAATAATTAATATTTTCTATATAAATAATACAGCTATTTAACTCACCGGGAATATAGACCCATATAAGATCGCACCCTCTAATGAATCAAAATAATGAATATTATATATATGCAAATCAATAATTATTTCAGGATTAAGAGGATAAGCAGTATTCATAATAACCATGGGGTGCGAATTAATTTATATAATTAGTATAAAATTAATTACCCCAAATGTCTCATTCAATACACACAAAGTGTACTAACACAAAGAGTTAGAACAATAGACGACACTCTTATCTGTTCCCTGTAACTAAGATAAGCCTACTAAAACTCTGTGCTACAGTCGTATCGATGGTATGTCTATTTTCATCTAAACTGTTAACATAAAACTTCTATTCTGCAAGAATTTAAAATCTATTTTTTTTGTGCAAACTGTACTCTACACACCAGATTAAGTACTATACAGAATATTGGACATTCATGCATAACAAAGAAATGATATGTATACATTGCTCATAAAGACTCTCATAAAATAGAAAAATAATTTTATTAAAATAACATTAAATATTAAAAATATGATTTTCAGTATACCAACCATAACAATCTCCCACTTATACTCAAAATTATGCTTCTATACATCTGACTCCCATACCCTCTACATGACTATCAAAAGTCTTAGTTGGTAAACTCTTTGTAAAGGATCTGCAAGGTTATCTCCTGATGTAAGCTCTATGTCTGACTTAAAATTTAAGTCTGTGTACCCCAAATGTACTAGACTGTCTGCCTAATAAACTAACATATAATCCTTAGTCCTTTTCAGGTACTTGATTATATTCTTTACCGCAGTCCAATACTCTTTCCCTAGATTAGATTGATATCTGCTAACCGTGCCAACGGAAAAATAGATGTCGGGTCTTGTGCAAAGCATAGTACACATGAGGCTTCTTACTGCCAAAGAATAAGAAACCGCCTTCAACTTCTCTATCTCATCAGGTGTCTTGGGATACTGATTCTTAGATAGAGTGATTCCATGCCTAAAATAGAGAAATTCTTTCTTAGAATCCTGTATGCTAAAACGAGCAAGGATATCATCGATATATTTTACTTGTGATAAGCCCAATATCCTTTGTTTTTGATCTTGCACAAACTTGATCCTAAGGATGTGACTGGCTTCTCCCAAGTCCTTTATATCGAACTACATAGATAATCATACTTTAACCGTAGATAATGTTCCCACATCGTTTTCAATGAGCAAGATATCGTCTACTTAAAGTACTAGGAAGATCACCACACTTCTGTCATGCTTCTTGTATACACAGGACTCTTTGGACTTTGATCAAAGCCATAAGACTTATTGGCTTGATTAAACTGAGTATTCAAAGACCTCGATGACTGCTTAAGTCCATAAATGGATCCCTTAAGCTTACACAACATGTGTTCTTGGCCTTTTGCAATGAATTCATCTAGTTGTATCATATAGATACACTCGTCAAGACTTTCGTTAATGAAAGCTATCTTGACATCATGTGCCAGATTTCGTAATTAAAATGAGCGACAATGGATAAGAAAATCTTGATAGACTTAAGTATGGCTACCGACGAAAAGGTTTCCTTATAATCGATCCCTTCTTTCAAAGAGAATCCCTTAGCAATAAGCATAGCTTTGAAGGTTTCAATCTTCTTGTCTGCTCCTCTCTTCCTCTTGTAGATCCACTTGCATCCAATGGGTTTTATCCCTTCGGGTAGTTCTACAAGTTCCTAAACGTGATTGGAATACATAGATTCCATCTCTGAATTCATTGCCCTTTGCCAAAGAACTGCATCTTTATCATGAAGTGCTTCATTGTAGTTACAGAGTTCAGTATCTAGTTCTGTTGGGATCCTGTCAAAAGACTCTTCCAAGAACATATACCGATCAGGTTGACGAACAACCATCCTACTACGACGAGGCACTACCCGTATCTATGTACTAGCAGTAACACGCTGTTCAGAATTAGAACCCTATGCATCAGCATCCTATTCTTGATTTGCACCTGTCCTGATAATTCTCTTACTACGACGAGGTAATGGGATATCAGTGACTTATTCTTCCGTTCTATTGGTATTTTCTCTAAATTATTCCAAAACAATATTACTTTTGGGCATGTGATCCATAATATAATCCTCTTTCAAGAATCGAGCGTTGGTGCTAACAATGACCTTTTGATTCATAGAATTATAGAACATACCACCCTTGATTCCCTTGGGATACCCTACAAAAAAATAGACTTCTGTTCTCGGTTTCAACCTACCTGCGTTTCCTTTCATCACATGTCTTGGACACCTCCAAATTCGAATGTCTTTCAGACTAGGCTTATGCCCGGTCCACAATTATGTGGGAGTAGAAGGTACTGACTTAGAAGGTACCAAGTTCATAATGTAAGCTGCTGTCTCTAAAGGGAGTCCTCAAAATGAATCGGGTAAAGCAGAATAACGCATCATGGACCATACCATTTCTATAAGAGTCCTATTCCTTCTTTCTGCTACACCATTCTGCCGCGAAGTACCAGGTGCAGTCAATTAGGATGTAATCCCCTCTGATGACAAGTAGTCCTTAAACTCTCCAAAGAAGTATTTTCCACTACGGTCAGATCGTAGTGATTTGATACTTTTACCCAAACACTTCTCTGCTTCTGCCTTGAATTCTTTAAAATTTTCAAAGCATTAAGACCTACGATGTATCAGGTAAATGTATTCATACCTTGAGTAGTCATCAATGAAACTGATAAAGTATTCAAAGCTACCCCTAGCCTAGATTGTCATAGGACCACACACATCAGAATGAACCAGCTCCAACGGTTGTTTAGCTCTATAGCCTTTGGACGAAAAGGGCCACTTGATCATTTTACCTTCTAAGCAAGATTCACAGACTGGAAGTGCATCCACTTCTAATGAACTCAAAAGTTCATCTGCTAGCAGTCTGTTTATCTTTTTTAGATTAATATGACCCAAACGTAAGTGGCAAAGAAAAGTTTAGTTCATGAAAAAAGAAAATTTTCTCTTATATGGTAATATAGATGTATTATTCGTTTCAGTCAGTTGCAGTGTACGAGATATTGGAGTAATAATATTAAGATCATTCACCAATGTACCAGAATAGATAACCCGTTTATTATTTTTAATAACCACATAGTCAAATATCTATCTTTAGCCAATCTAAAAATAGAAACTAAGTTCCTTCTAATGGTAGGTACATAAAGACAATCTTTTAATATTAACACCAAATCTCTATCAAAATTGAGAGTGACATCTCCTACTACAACTACTATTACCTTTGTATTATTACTCATATGTAGGTAAATCTCCCAATTACTAAGTTGTTGAATTTTCTGGAACCCCTGCAATAAATTGCAGACATAATTAGTGTATCTATATGATATAACCAGATAGATTCATTGCGAAGGGCAATGAGCACATGCTGCGAAAGCTGAAGAGATCTATTTATTGACTTAAGTAGGCATCAAGGTCTTAGAATACTCGATTTGATCAAGTCATAAAGTCTTGTGGTTTTGATCAGAGTCCATATAAGTCGTACATGTACTAGAAGTGTGACGGAAGCATGGTGATCTTCCTAGTATTTTATGTAGACGATATCTTACTCATCAAAAATGATGCGGGGTATTATCTATGGTTAAAGTATAGTTATCTAGGCAGTTTGATATGAAAAACTTGGGAAAAACTAGTCACATCCTTGAGATCAAGCTTGTGCGAGATCGAAAACAAAAAATATTAGGCTTATCACAAGCAAAGTATATCGATGATATCCTTACTCGTTTTAGCATGTAGGATTTTAAGAAAGAGTTTCTCCCTTTCTGGCATGGAATCACTCTATCCAAGGATCAGTGTCCGAAGACACCTTATGAGATAGAAAAGATGAAGGCGGTTCCTTATACTTCGATAGTAGGAAGCCTCATATATGCTCTGCCTTGCACTAGACCCGACATTTGCTTGGTCGTTGGCATGGTTAGCAAATATCAGTCCAACATAGGGCAGGAGCATTGGACTGCGATAAAGAATATAATCAAGTACCTGAAAAGGACTAAGGATTATATGTTGGTTTATCAGGCAGACAATTTAGTACCTTTAGGGTACACAGACTCAGATTTTCAGTCTGACAAGAATTTATGTAAGTCGCAATTCCGAACGCAAAAGCTGCAGTAATTTTGAAGCTTGAATTGCGCAACAATCGAGAAATCCTGATGTAATCAGGATACAGAAAATTGATTCAGATACAGATTGAATCATTGCATCTTATCTTAAAAAATAGAAAACTAAAACTCTTTAGAGTTTCAGATGGAT
The DNA here is from genome assembly GCA_034768845.1 of Heliamphora exappendiculata. Classification (NCBI taxonomy): domain Eukaryota; kingdom Viridiplantae; phylum Streptophyta; class Magnoliopsida; order Ericales; family Sarraceniaceae; genus Heliamphora; species Heliamphora exappendiculata. Next base: position 7,812 of record JAOTRH010230234.1, read on the forward strand.
CATAAAATCGAAATATATTTATCTTGCATTTAATTTTTTTTATATTAACTACGTGAGTGATAAATATCTGTTTTATTTATCTTGTTAATTTAATTAATTTGAATATTTGGTTTTAATTAAAATATTTTGTAATAAAAAATAAAAATAAAAAATTTTAATTAATTAATTAAATAAATTTTTTTTAGATATTTTATTTTTTACAAAATATCACATTTAAGATGATTTTTTTAAAAAAATCAGATATCTTAGAAAAATGTGAGAATTAATTTTAATTTTTGAATTAATTAAATAAAAATATGTTTAATTAAAATAAATTATTATTTTTAAAAAAATATGAAACAAAAAATAAAATAAATAAATGCCTTTAATCACTACCTTAGTTGAAAAGCTAAAGAAAAAACTTTGTATTTATTAAATTTTATTTGTTATGCATTTAAACATGAAAAAGATGATTTGATAAACCAGAATCTTTGGAATCGTGTACACAGAAAGATATTTGATTCTTTCAGATCGTGTGGTTTTTGAAATTAATAAATTTACTTTAATTAAACGAATTTTTATAACCTTAAAAAAAATTTAAAAATCTAAGTGGGAAAAAAAATTTATTCACAGATAAATCCCGCGGTCTTCATAACCAGTTTGTAGGCGATGCAATTAAACTCTACGTGTTAGCAGTAAGGCCTTCCTCCCCATTGGACAGATTAATTGCAGTATCGCCAGTACAAATCTCCTTTAGGGATAATTTTGGATAATTGTTAGTGTGGATTACTTTTCTATATGAAGGGTTCATTGCGAAGCGATTGATTTGGGATTAGGTGATGGTTAACACTTAACTGTATATAATAATATTCTCTCCATCTAAGTCACTACTATTATATACTGGACCGAAGCAATGTCAGCTATTTAATTTTACTTGGCATGGTCAGTTGCCTAGATAGTAAAATTAAAAAATATTGGCATGTATGGTCTTATGATGGATAGTAGACATCCACCCATCATAGCATGTTATTCTTAGGTTACCAGGTTATTGGCAAATTAATTTTAAAATGGTAAAGGGAACCAAATTAAAATAAATTTAAAGTTTTGCTCATCATAATTAACGGTATTTTAATTATGTGATTTTCAGGATTAAAATGACTTTTAACCCACTTGCTTCCATTCTTAAAGAAATTAAACTTATAGGACTGAATTTTGTTGACTGAAAATATAACTTGGATATAGCTTTAACTACAAATGGTATTCCTTCAATACCAGGAAATGTGTTTGTTTTTTAAAAAGGTTCTTCCTCTTAGCCGAAAGGCATAAAGAAGAAAAAGTTTCAGAAATAAGGAGACACGATTTCTAGAGTAGTTAGTGGGCTACGGACTGGTGTAAAACAGCCAAAAGGTAGATATTTTCACTACAACTAAGCCCGATACTAGAAAAAGTTATGTCCAGTATTTCTCAGAAGGTAGAACAAACAGGATAATTTCTGTTCACTGGATATAAAAACATGTTTAGCGGTGTTATCTACCAGTACCTAGTGTGTAGATACGAGTTTGGTATTCAGTTCTATCAGGATCTTGTCAAAAGACTCTCCAAAAAATATATACCAATCAGGTTGATAAACAAACTTCTTACTACAACGAGGTACTAGCTGTGTCTGTGTACTAGTAGTAACATGCTGTGCAGAATCTGAACCCTATGCATCAGCACCCTGTGTAGACACCCCAATTTGACCCCACCCAATCTTAAGTGGATCTGATGATGAAAACAGGTGGAACAAGTGCTTCAGTTCGATCCTCGGGTAGTGATCCAAGCTCAGAATTTGAACCTTAACCATAAAAAACCTTCAAAACCAATAACTTATTGTCCAAGAAATTCCCAAGCATGGTGACTGCCAACACCATTGTGGCGACCTCCAATAGAATTTTGTGGAACCTTTTCCAGCATGGCGACCGCCAACTTAAACATGGCGACCGCCAACTTGCAATGCGGCGGCCGCCAACTCCAAATGGCCTGACGTGTCTAAAAATGTGTCAGCATCTCATTGGTTGAAAAACTCTATAAATACTGTATCTCTAGTACATTTTTGAGGATAGAAAAATATAGAGTGATTTAGTGAGAGAAGCTCTGCCGAGTCACCGAGCAATTTCGAGCTTCAACGCCGAAGTCCTGCTGAAATACCGAGATTCGAGCCTCCGATAGTCCCAAACCCTATCTTGGATCATTCCCCGATGATCAAATTGCTAACCCATATTCCCCAATTTGAGGATTCCCTAGCAATCTAGGTATCCCGCTTAGATCCTCGATCTTTCTAACTCCATTTTATCTATTTTGGAGCGATCGGGTTAATATTCATTTATTTCTTTCAACTACATTCTTGCATTACTTATTAGTTGCTATGTTTAT
>JAOTRH010230245.1:0-10201 GCA_034768845.1 Heliamphora exappendiculata
GACATCCTCATGAGGAATTTCAAGTTAATGGTGGGTGATGGTAAGCTTATCAGATTTTGGCTGGATCCATGGAATCACGATGTAGTCTTAAGTGAATCCTTTGCAAGATTGTTTAATTTCACTACCCAAAAGGAGATCTCTTTACATACATTAGCTTCAATAGTCACTCAGGTACAAGCAGGCATCCTAAGCTGGGGAGTCTTGTTCAGAAGGGACTTGTATACGTGGGAATATGAACAATGGCGATCAATTCTTCTCTGCTTGGAAAACACTACTGTGAATGCCAATAAGCTAGATAAATTGATATGGAAAGATGAAAAGGACGGGTGCTTTTCAACAAAATCCTTTCTCAGACAGTATAAGGAAGGTGAAGCTATGATCATTGAAAATGCCGGAGCCATTTGGCGACAACCAATCCCTCCTAAGCGTCAATTCTTTTGCTGGAGGGCTCTTATAGGTCGAATAGCTACTAAAGATGTTTTGCCCAGGCTCGGGGTGCTGCCCCATGTTGTTAGTCTGATGTGCTCTATTTGTGCAACTGAAGAAGAGACTGTAGACCATCTTCTAGTAGTATGCCCTTTTGCATGGAGAACCTGGTGTGGAGTATTGAGATGGTGGGGACTGCAATGGGTTCTTCCTAATTCATTTGAGAGCCTGTTCAGATGGTGGTTTGGGTGCACTTTTAAGAATCTGGAAGCTTCCCTATGGCAAGTTTGTTTCTTTGTGACAATATGGTCTATTTGGCTAGAGAGGAATAAAATCCAGTTCACGAGCTCTGGAGCTAATTGGGAAGAGCTATTGGATATGATAAAATTAAGGTAAGCCTTTTGGGTCAAGACAAAGCTTAATTTGAAGGAAGTCTCAACTGAGCAGATAATATATAAACTTCAAGAAGTTAGGAGTATGAATTTTGGAAAAGGAAAAAGGTCCTGATGATAAACGATGCGAGCCCATCTTGCTGCCATGGTGGGTCTGGGGAGAAGCACCAATTACTGGGTGGTTGGGGGGGATTAGCAGCAGCAGTATACAACAATTGGTAATTCTTAGTTTAAATTTGCTGGATGGTGTGGGGTGCTGCCATAAGCAAAGCTTTCTGAGTAAGGGCCTGGCTTTATGCAGCAACAATGGCCTTGGGAGTTTGCTGCAATTGGCTTGGCTTGGCTTGGCTTGATGCAGCAGCAATTGACTGTTTTTTCTTCACTTGGTTCTTGCTGGTTTTTATTTGAGTACTGCTGGGTTTGTTAGGGGGCAGCTCGTCTATTGCTGAGTTTGCTGATTTTTGTTTGGGTATTGATGGTTTCTGTTTGAGTATTGCTGGAAGTGTATTGGATATGTTATACAACAATTGGTTTGGCAGTGCAGGAAAGTGTTTTTTTTTTTCTTACAGCAGTAAATTCTGGCTGGTATGCAAGGAATACTCATGGGCTTGGTTGCTGAGAAGTAATTTGCTGCAATGTTGGGTGCTGGATCTGGTGCAATTCCAAGTGGCTGCAGGTTTTATGTTTTGGTTAGGCCTTCAAGTGGTTGCTGGTCGAGCCTCAGCTCCAAGCGTGTCCTATGGTTAAGCCATTCTGTTATGCTGCTGCAATTCAGTATGGTAATGCTGGCGTGCTGGCTGTTACTGCTATTTTGGTTTTTGCATGTTATGCAGCAGCAATGGCCTTGGAATTTGCTTATGCTCTGATTTTTCTCTGGAAGTGGTCTGGCTTATGGATTTTGTGGCTGTTTTCATATGGCTTGTGTGTTCAAATGGTTAAATTTTGTTTTCCCCTATCCTAATGTTGATTCGTTACCAACTTATAGACATAGGGGGGAAATCTCTTTATGTAATTCTTTATTATGGAGCAATATATTCGTTTTTTTTGCCGTTCAAGAAAAAAAATTAAAATCCAGATTTCAAAGAGTTCAAATTTTCCAAACAAAAATATGAGGGTAATTCAAGGGTGGGTAGTAACCCAGACGACAAAACTTTCATATTTTCCAGGTCACATCGCAGTTGATCCTGGCATGGTAACCTTTTGACAGTAGCATGAGAAATGAAGTTTGACTAATGAAGTAACCGAGTTAACAAGCAATGTTTCAATACTTTCCTAAAATAATGCTTACCAAGGTGACCGATCTGAGGGCATCGCGAATGTTACGTACCAACTCCAAATCAGTAAAATTGAGATCCTCCATTTCCACAAATTCAGCCTTCTCAGTAGCCAATTCCACTCCCATGATCTCTCTGACAGGTCCTACCAATAGTCCAATACTAACACTCAACTGGGTCAGAGACAATGAGAATTGGATCAACTAAACCTACACATTGAGAAAACCAGTGTAAACCTGCCTGTAATCATCAAACGGAGCCTGAGCCGCAATACGGCAATACGGCACCCCTAATTTGGTGTTAGGGTTTACGAATTGCAGGGGAGGAAGAGGGCGAGAAGATAAAACTAACAATGGCGTGGGAAGGCGGCGCAGGGCAGCGGTGTGCGGCGACGGTGCATTGCAGCGGCGTGGGACGGCGGCGCAGTGCAGCGGCGTGGGGCGGCTGCGCGGTGCAGCGGGATGGGGCGACGGCGCGAGTGGAGGGCGACGTTCAGCGGTGAACGTTGACCTTTGGCATTTGCTGTGGCCGGCGAGAGAGCAAGGGATTTCAGAGAGTTTTCGAGAGAATTGGAGGAGAGAGTGGGGTTACAGAAAATAGGGCGGGAGAGGGGATGCGTGGGAAAGAAATTTTTTTAATTCGGAGTTTCTAATTACACACCTATTTTTTCTTATAACACTCCCTAAAATGTATTAAAAAGTTTATATATAAATAATTAAATTTGTATTTAAGAGTGTAATAAATAAATAAAAATGTACATAAAAATATTATAAATTTTTGTGATAAAAATTATCAATACTATCCTACGAATTTTATGTTCAGTTTATTCATTAAGAATTTTTTTAAAAAAGTTATTTAAAATTATTATTTAATTTAAATTTTAATACAAACAAATATATGATCTTATCCAATTAAGTACGCAATAATAAAAATAATTATTTTTAAAAAATATTTAAAAGTTAAAGTTAATTTTTTAAAATAAATTAATTGAATTTGTTTAATTATGGATTGTTTCTAAATTTAATAATAAAAAAGACACAAAGTTTTAGAAGTTTTTTTTATGAAAGACAAACAAAATTTCGTGTTTTATTTATCATAACATCCATGTTTGATAAAGAAATATTATATAAGATCAATAATAGAATTTCTTTCGTGAGAACAATTTATAATCGTCATAAAAGAAAATTAATTGGTGACAAAATATTGTCATCACAAATAATTAAATAGTGTTTAGAGACGAAAAATATAATTCGTGGCAAAATAATATATATTGTGACAAGATATTGTCATCACCAATAAGTAAAATCTTTTTTGCGAGAAAAAATAAAATTCATCACAAATTAAACACCTAGCGTGACAAAATATTTTTGTTACTAATGGTTGGGTAACATGTAGTGAGAAAAAATAGAATTCGTCATAAAAAGAGTATATATGGGTGATGAAATTAAAATTTTCTAGCAAAATGATCATTTTTAGTGAGAAAAATAAGATTCGTCGTTAAATTTTGTAACGAAAAATATTTTTTTGTTGTAGTGTTAGTTAGGAACCTGTATTGTTTTGTTTCTTCAATTATCTTCAATAAAAATCTTTTTCTCTTTCTTAGTTAGCCTGTGTTTATTCTTTAGATTTTTTCAAAAAAGTCTTGAAACAAAGCATCAAACCTCAACACAATTGCTTGATATATTTTTCTGTCGGGTCTCAATGAGAATTTTTATTTGGATAGCAAATTTTGGCATGTTTGGTGAGATATTCATCAATTAACTTAGAGAAAAAATGATACGCACCAATAAGCGAGAAAGAAGAAATCAAAATGAAGAAGTGACTTCAATAGAGGCAAACAGTGAAGCCAATATGATGAATCAATATTCGTCAATGGAAGGACGTGAAATTGGCCAATTAATCAAGTGGCCAAAAAGTTTTTGTTGTTCAAGAAACATTGCAACAACTTATAAAAATATTTGCAAATTCAAATATTAAAGGATACCATGAGTTGGTTTCAGTAATAAAGAAGTGTTAGAGCCGCGCAGCGAAAAAAGTTCGATGAACGACGTCGTGATCATAAAAAAAAGACGTGCGATTTTTATAAAAAAAAAAAAAAAAATTTGATATTTTATTATTAAATATACCTTCAAGAAATTTGAACAAGTTTTTTTGATGCCGAACAACGATCCGAGACGAGCCAACGATCTTCTCACGTATATCCCGACGCACGCGACGATTCGTGTATAATCTCTCTCTCTCTCTTGACAATCCATATTTTGCATTTTGGAGACAAGTGTGAGGAGAGAGAGTGGCGGCTAGGTTAGGAGAAATAGAATTTTTGTTTTGAAGCCTCTTTTTTTATAATATAAAAGAATATATTATATTAACTATATATATCCATACTTTCTTAAAAAGATAAGAAGGAATATAAACTTAACATAAAACAAACCCATCTTCTCCCTATTAGGGCCGACTACATAGGGAGTAATTCTTAGGTGTCCCAAATTTCAAAATCGTCCTCCAACAATTTAATTTAATTCCTGAATATCCCCAGCGGCAAAATCGTCATTCAAATTAAATTAAATAATAACCGAAACCAATAAGAAAAATAACCGTGCGTATAGTGGGCTACGTGAGGGATCACGAGGAAGTATATGACTCGGGCTAACCGTACGAGAAAATCGGATATCCCTAACTCTGTCCCCGAGTTAGATCCTTTTTCGCACGAACCAGAACTTATTCTACTAAAGGTTCTGACTGAACTCCCGAGCATAACTCAAATTATGTCTTGAGTTTTCAATTATCAAATGCACTGAAAACTCGCCACGTTTAAGATATGAATTCTCGATAAATAAATTAGGTTACTGATAATTTGATTTAATTATCATCTTTTTCTCGCAACCGCGCCGCTTAACCTTTTGATATACCGGATCCGAAGATCCACTGTACAGATTTAGCATAATCAAACCTATATGCAAAGCACACGAGGGGGAACTCCTCAACCTAAATCGGACGTGATTTTCGTCAGCTGATTATCAATCATCGGACAAACAATGCCAGTACCCAATTCATCGGTATTGTTGATTTCATGGAGAAAATCTCAACCATTGACGACTCAAAGTACTGTACATCATTTGAACATAATTAATCAATCACTTCGGGATTAAGAGTTCGTACAATATATGATAATACGGAATGCGAATCAAATTCATATAGTCAGTATTGAATCGATCATCCCGTTGATCCCGCTCAATACACTCAAAGTGTACTAACACATCAAGCTCGAACATCGAATTTTTAAAATCTGAATTCGATCCATTCGACCTAGCCAAGACCAGCTACTATAACGATGGACTACAATCGTACCAATGGAATATCTAGGTCCATTGCGATTGTGAGCCTACCCGTATAATCTGTCAGAACTTTTGACTCGATCTTCCGTATATCACGCATCCAGTCAAATACTAAATAGAGTATACGGATTATACATTCATATATTATAAATGTAAATATAAAATCATAAATGCAAAATCATCTCAAATATTTTTTATTAATATGTCAGGATCCAAAATAAAATACATAAAAAAATATAATTTTTCAATATATATTCTCAACAAGATAGCCATATGTGACACAAAACAAGTGATGAAGACATCATTCTATCCACCAATCGAATTGGTGAATGTAACAAATGACCGCATATGAACAAATGCATGTTTTAACTCGTACTTTAGGTCCATGACCAAGATACAGGCCTCTGATGAGGCTAGAGAGACCACCCAAAGTGGTGTATCCTCATCGACCACTAGTCAATCCTTATATGGTTGCTTCCCCAAGGTATTGGGAACAAGCTATGCCACATATTGAGCAACTAACAAACATTCCTCTAATGATTGGCCAATAAGTTATGGCTATTGATGGTGAGCAAATAACAAAAAACCGTTCAACATCTGTATAATCTAGGCTTTTGAAGAGTTGAAAGGTATATGTTTAGAAAACATTCTTATCCTCGTTGTCCAGAAAATATATATAGGCTTTCTAAAGAATTTTAAAGTGCCTAATTTTTTTTATTCTCATGAGAAAAAAATCAATCAACAACATAACACATTAGGAGCTTTTTTCTACAATGTGGTGAAATGGAAAACGAGGATGTCCTTAAAATAAGGTTATTTGCGCATTCACTAACAAAAATTGATTTTATATGGTTCATTAATTTATGGGTTAATTCTATTTAAACATGGCAAGAAAGTAAGAGCAATTTCATGCTCAATTATTTGTAACATAACCTAAATTTACAATGCTATAAAACAAAGAAGAATAATTTATTTATCTTTTGAAACCAAATTAATAAATAATATTTATCCACGAACTAACAAAACTGGGATAATATAATTTATACAAAACATTTTTAGAATTTCTTAATGAATTAACTAAATTATTTTTTATATTTACACTCTTCCTAGTTCCCTTGTTTTACATCAATTAACAAAAATAATGCAACATTTTATTGAGTATGTACAAATTGATAGATATTTTGACATTGTTCATAAAATAAAATTTAAATTTGATAAATATTATGGTACATTATCATATTTTTGGAATAGCAATAATATTATATCCTGTGTAAAGATATTAATTTAAAATATTTTTTAGATCAAATTTATGATAACTAAAAACAATTTGAACTAATCTAAAAGTATAACATTAAACGAGAGTGATGATAGTAAATGAGATCAATTAGAAAATAAAGAAAAGAAAATAATATTAATACTGTTATTACATGTACATAAAAATAAAAATAAAAATAAAAAGAATTTAATTCGCTCAAAAGTATTGATGAACTGTTATTGCTGAAGTGAGCTAAAGCACCTCAAAGTGAAAAATGCTATATATAGGTACTATGCATTCTATTTTTTGAATAGGTTTATATTATGGCAAGTTTTGACGGACTTTTTGGTCGGGCTATATGAGTCGAACTATTGAACATGTTAGATTTCACTACTTATATCCAAGCTTGGTATAAATACTATTCAACTTACCCAGCCAGTAAGAGGCTTGGGCTTAGGGCGGGCATAGATCAATTAGTGGGCCAACGGATAAAATGATGACACTTATTTAAAATGCATCATGGTAGTTTTGTGCCTTTATGTTTAAATTTTGACATAATAAGGATAAAGAGAACCTAGTTTAATTTGTCGAACACCTACAACAGTTTTTCCCTACAAAGAAACTCGATTTTCAATATTTTTAATAAATTAGAAAAAATAATTTCCAAATAAGGATTTCGAACAAAGTTAAATATGGATGTTCATTTGTAAATAAAATTTATTTTATATGTTTTGATCGCGTAAATTTTGAGAGACATTTTTTTTTAGACTAATACAGTTTCTGACGCAGCCCCCCTCATAGAAGGTAAAACTCTATTTTGAAGTCATTTTCTAAAAATGATTTCTTGAAATGTTTCTAACATATGTTGTCTCAGTAATAAGAAAAGTTTCATGAAATTTAAAACTAATTGCCAAACAAGGCCTAAATTTATGAGTTGGTAATTCTCTCTTTAGAATCTACATTTAAAGCCTTAAATAATTGAGCCGTGCTACAAGTCTCGAAATAAATGACCGAATCAATTTTTAAGTGCGTGTATCACTCTCGGCGATACTTCACTTGCTGGCTTCAATGGTATAAAATTCCAACGCGCCAATCAGAGCATCCTGTTTCTCAGCGATAGCGAACCTACTCCCGACATTTCGTCTGGTTCATTGTTAGTACTCAACCACGACGATCGAAAAATCTTTAATTCATTCAAGAGCGCTAGAACTCTGCTCAGTGATTTTGACATCGCCGGGTTTTGTGTTTAAACGATCGTGTGCCGGCCCGAAATGGACGTCACACAGGCAGTTGGGTTTTGTATTCGACAGAGATACTCCGGCTGTTCTAGTTTTTGTTTTTTGAAAAGTTCACAAGCAATGGCTCAGCCCCATCTAGTGTCTTCCCTCTGTTCTAGAGGTGATGAGGGGATTTCCATTTTCACCTTCTATACCTATTAATCTTTTTTTTATGTGTTTTTGGCGAAGTAATTGAACAGGTGAGGGTAAATCTACTCACGTTGTGAAGCCTTCCTGCTTTTCCTTTGTTTTGTCTTATACTGTTTCTACTCACATTGTGAAATTGACGGTGGTAGTGGCGATGGAGGAGGGGATTACTGGAGGGAGCACGATTGAAGGCGAAATAAATGATAGAGAATCCATGAATCACTGAATTATCTTGCGACTATGGACGCAATGAGATAATTTGCACACACACACACACACACACACACACACACACATATATATATATATATGTTAAGCCAACTTAATGAGGAAGGAACAGAAGTCATAAAAGAGGCAGCTGAAGAATCTCAACGCTGTAAATCCTTCGACACTCAGCCACCTACAGCTACCTGTTGGGATATGAAAATCTTCCTAAATTTATGATCTTGTCTCCTCCTTTTCTGATATAAATGTGCATGAATCTGTGTGGAAAAAAATTAGAGTGAATGTTAATTAGAGAGAGTGAAAACATAAGAGAGTTGTGAACTGTGAGAGAGCTCTGTAATTGTTTTCATCGATACAGTGATATTCTCTCTGTTCCGTGAAAATAGGCTAAGTTTAGCTGAATCACCTAAATTTTTGGTATTTCTTATAATTAATTGTGTGTATTTGTGTTTTTTATTCCTCTTCAACTCCTAACAATATATATATATACATACATACATATATATATATATATATGTATGTATATGTGTGTGTACAGAGAGAGAGAGAGAGAGAGAGAGAGAGAGAGAGAGAGATGGGAATATGAGGAAGGATTTCTTTGCGTTCGTGAATGAGTGAGTGATCAGCTGAGGAACAGCGAGAAAGAGGGTGGGAGGGAATGCATAAGGAAAAAGAAGGATATTTCGTGTTTGCTTGTTTGGAATGAGAAATGTGATTCTCATGGATTCCTAGGGGTTTGGCCTAATATGAGAATCTGCTAATTAGAAACCCACTCATATTTTAAAATGTATCAGAAAATTTTCATTTATTATTATATAAAAATATTCTTATATGTATATACTAGCATCGAGACACACGCGATGCATATATAACTCAAATTATTTAAAAATTAAAAAAAATTAAAAATTAGTACTGAAACTTTAAATCATGGTACATGATTGTTAATGATAGAAGAAAGCTAATCCCCTATTCCCCCACCACGCCCAATTTCTCGTTCGTAGCCCCGTTTCAGCCCTTCCCAATAAATAGATAGAAATTACTAAAGAAATAAAAAGGTAAGAATGGGAGAGCCTTAGATCTTTCATTAAAAGAGTAAAAAGCAAAATCGTCTTACACGAAGGAAAGAGAAATTATGAATTCGTGATGTGTAGCAAACGCTTGAATGGCTTGAGTGGTCATATAGATGAAGTCGACGAATGTGAAGACGAGTTGGTCTCATGGGTAATGCATTTTCTTTTTGAATATCGACGCCCTTGTTATTCTCTTATTATTCCTTGCTTTCTGTTATTGAAAGAGAAAATAACATAGAGGGAGAGAACCTTCAATTAAATTCCACAACACTGGTAATCGCTGGATCAATATTGAAAATATGGTAACTGCAAAAAATAGAGAGAAATTAGTGGGCGTGGGCGTGGGCGTGGGCGTGGGCGTGAAAATGAGGATGGAAAGTAGACAAGTAAGAAACTGAATGGTGCTGTTAAAGATTTTATTATCTTTTATTGTTATTTTGAAGGCTTAATAAATCACAAGAATAAGAAGGGCAAATTAGAGATAGAAAAGTTCGGTCAGCTTCAATAGCAATTGCTTTATAATAGTATATATATATATATATATATATATATATATATTACAAGTTAGCTCATATAATGGGATATCTATGTTTGATCCTACAGCTGAGGATTACTCTTCTTAAATCAACAGTTGAAGGCCAAGTCACTCTCTCATCCCTCACCGTTTCTCCTCTCGCTGAGTTTGGCGCCCCTCTGACAAATCACCACTCGCACATCGCTGCTGCACATTGCTTCGCACTCCTCTCTCGCCACGAATTCAATCAGCCTCTCACTCTGACTTTGCTTGCTATCAGTGCCTC
>JAOTRH010230256.1:0-10201 GCA_034768845.1 Heliamphora exappendiculata
TCTGTGTTTCTCTGTCTCTGTCTCTGTAGGATGACCCTTATATAGCCTCTTCAAGAAGGAGAGGGGTTACAGAGAATGCAATTGCCACTTATGACTATTGAATTCCAGGCTGACCCTCAGAGCTCCTGGCTCTGTCTCTTCCTCTTCTTTGTCTCTTCCTCTTCCTCTTCTGAGACTCTGTCTCTTCCTCTTCTTTGAGTGAAGAATGTAACTAGCCATTTCATTATGGAGAGTTTTTCCTTGAAAATCAATAGCCACTCATGGCTGTTGGTTTCAGGGCTTCAATTACAATTGAATGGCCAATTCAATTGTAATTGATCCAGCTATTGAAATCTGAATTTCAATAACTAATGAAATTCATTGATTCTAACATCCACCTTACAGCAAAGCAATAGACACATAACCAAGAGTGTATCATCTATAAATACTATCTGTACTATTATATTAAAAGAAAACATTCACATGGTATTTTCTAAAGCCGTGTGAACTTTATTTCTACCCAAAATGTCATTTTTTTTTATAATTAATTTATTTTAAAAAAATAGGATATAATTTGAAATCACATCGCTCTATACTACTCTTATTTTTCGTAACTAATTCGGTTTCAAGTTTGGAAATTTATAACCACTTTAATTTTTTTGTCTTTTTCTTTTTATTTAAAATTCTTTTAATTTAATATTTATATTACAATGAATTAAAATGCGCACTTTGCAGTGTATGCCATGAACCCTAGTCGACAATTAATTGGCCATGACTTTGTCAACTCTGACAATATATAAACATACTAACCATTTTGTTGGAGCTTATGTAACGATTCAGAAAATTTAACTTACACTACATGCGATAAGATTAATCAATTCAGTTATGCTTACATAATAATGAAATAAATAAATAAAAGTCACACTGAGCATACTAAACTCATGTCACATTCAGACTATTCGGTGACAGAACTAGAATCCTCCCACTGTATTTGAGACAAATTAATAATCAGCATGATGGCGTAAAAGGATCAAGCAAATAATCCCTTTTTTTAAAGTCAATTTAGTCTGTACTTGGGAACACCATCAATTAATTAGGAAAGCGAAGGAGGGGTGGTTCTGTTTTGCCTCAAATCACTTTCGGCAGAAGTGTTTATGTGAAGCTTGAAGAATAAAACCTGGGGGGTGTTTAAAGACCATCAATAATTAGAATTGTGTACTTTATATGACAAATGTCAAAGGAAGTTTTTAATAATCAAGGTTTTGTGTTGAGAAGTAGTTTGACAACACACTTAAGGATGCACAAAAAATTCGAAATAATTTAAAATTTGAATTAATTTACTTTTATGGGTTAATATTTAGGGTACGAGAGGAAAGTAGACCCACATCGAGAAGAGAGAAATCAAGGAGACGAACCACCCCGACAACGAGCAATGGCGAGAACTTCCCTACGACATATTTAGCCCTTTGGTGTAAGCTCTAGAATAGTGGGAATCGAAGAACCCTCTTTGTCTTCTCACACTCTGGATTGAAGTTCAGCTTTGCAAATTGGACTTTAGAGATGTATTATTTATTTTAACTCTTCTTGATTATTTTGTTTCTTGGGAAAGAAAGTAAAAAATAGAAGTGATTTATCTACTAAATTTACATTAAAGGAATTTCACGCTATATTAGTCCAAAATTGTTTGAAATCGGAGAATTTTAGTCATGCAAATTAATAAAGAAAAAAAACCTTATAGATGATGGATCTCTTGGAATAGATTAATTTGAAATCTATTTTTTACGAAGATAACCTATATGATTGTGATAGAATTTTTATTTACGGTAGTCTTAGCACCCTTAAAGCTCATGGGGCTCTTGATGGTCGATCTAATATTGTGAGTTTTTCTTTACCTCCTAACATTGTGATTGATTAGGTTGGTAGTGATGTACCTGTTGTACGAAAAATTAATTTTATTGATTTAAATGTGAGTGATCTCTAACCTGATCTCATGAGTTCTACGTCGGCCACTATCTTAAAATTGTAAAGAAAAACTCTTGCTTTTGATAAGATAAGTGATAATATTAGCCTCTTTAATGTTGCGCTTGAAAATAATGAGCTAGAGGTCCCTCTTAAATTTTCTAAAAATAGGTGTTCTCAATGAGATAATAATTTGGTGGAGTTTTTCATTCACAGGAAACTATCTTCTTATAATGTTAAAAGTTGGGCAGAAAAGTTATGAAAGAAAAATCTCAATGATGTCATTTTGAGCATAATGTGAAGAAAAATTATTTTTAATGGTAGACCGATCAATCGATGGTGAGACCGATCGATCGGTGGTGTCTGCAGGCGAGAAATCGAGAGCAATAAGAGACCGCTTGATAGACCGATCGATCCGTCTATAAGACCGATTTTTTCGGTCTATGCAGGGATTGCCTTTATAAGCTGTTAGAGTTGCAGCAGCCGCTAGTTGTTATTGTGATTCTTATGTGATATTCTGTAATCTCTCTTCCAAAACTTCTTCTCCCTTATAACCTTCAATCAATAGTGAAAGTGTGTGATCCCGTGGACGTAGGCACAGATTGTCGAACTACGTAAATCTTGTATTTGTGCGTGGATTGTCTCTTTCTCTCTTTTTCATTTTTATTCTGTGTTTATGTATTTGTGATTGATCTTGGACGAGATTAGTTATCGCGTTCTAATCCCTAACAGTCATTACTCTTGATAATGATTTTTTTACTTTCAAGATGAAGAGTAAAGAAGTTATTTAAACAATTCTTGGTAAAGACTCCTACTTCATTGGTGGCCGGCTAATTATTTTCAACAAATAGATCCCGGGAATGCATTTGTCTAGAGAAGTATTTTCTAGTATACTCATTTGGGTAAAGTTTTATATTGTGCATTTTAAACTTTGAATTAATGTTGGTTTAAGTTATGTGGCAAGTATATAGTTATTGGAAAATCTTTATACCTTGATAACTATACGAAATTCAAAGTAAAACTTACTTTTACTAAAGTGTGTTAAAATTCAAACAAATAAAAATATCACAAATTATTTTATGCTAAATCTGATACATGGGTCTTCTTATGAAGTTAGAGTGAAAGTGTCTTAGAAGCCCCTAAAGTATGATAAGTGTATGATATTTGGTCATTCTAATAATTTTTGTCATAATAAGTTTAAGGTTATGAGTTCTATTTTCTTACCTAACAAGAATGAAAAGTGAAAAAAGATAAGAGAATGGGCTCAAGTCAAGAGCCTAGTGAATGGAAAAAAATACAAAAGAAAAAATATAAATGTATTTCTAATGCTTCTCCAATTTATAAGGTTCATTCCTCATCGAATCTTTTTAATGTGCTTGAATCTTGTATGTTATAGGAGATGAACTTATGAAAGAATGCAATAGATGAAAAAAGTGATGATATTATGTGCTATCCAAGCGTGGACATGCTGGGGGTGTGTGATTCGGGGAATGGGGGAGGGAGGGAGGGAGAACGAAGATATGTATAATCCCTTGTTGAATGTAGTTGCTAACTATTACAATGCGAATTTTGAGAAGCTGATAAAGCATCGAGTAGACTCATCTCGCAAAGAGGAGGAAAAGTTTGTCACTTCTTTATGAAGTATCTCTAAACTTACCGTTTGTCGTTCCACAAGTTTGAAAATACTTCCAAAAATTCTTTCATATAGGAACTTTGTTGTCCATCGGATGATTTCGACTTCAAATGATGAGAATAAGAAGAAGTTTCTAGAGATAATTAAGAATCTTAAACATGCTAGAAAAAAATTATTCTATTTGAATAAGCCCAAGAAATCGTGCTTAAGTAAGAAAACGTAGATTAGTTTTTTTAACTCTCAGTTTGTGAGAATTTCTAGGCTTGTTATAATTTTTTTTATGGTTTATTCTATCATCATTTTGTTGGCTCTTGGAGTATGTATTGAGTTTATTTGTATATTTTTATTTTGGTTAATACATTTAATTACCCCAAAAATCATGAGTTAGATTAGTTTGATTTTTACGAGTAATTAATTTAGTTATGATTTTCAGAAAAAGTAAGTCATTAATATTTGTTTGATTCCTAATTTAGTTTGAATTTAAGTTATTTAACTCAAATCAACCTAATCAATCGTATAGACGCCATTAATATAAATACATTGATAAAAGAAATTTTAAAATACAGTAACCTTTAAGCTATATAATTATTGTGAGGTTTATATAAAGAATAATAGGTTTTCAAATTAATTAGAAAAAAAAATTATTAGATTAGATAATTATTATCAGTTGCTATTTATTTGTCATTTAATATTTTTGTAAATTTATTAATGAATATTTTTTATTTATTTAAATAAATAGACTGGAGAGAAATTGTTGTAAGCTTTGTTTCAAGATTTTGTTTTAAAATTTTATTTTAATGTATTGATGATAGCAATGTTTTGAAAATCAGATCGGGCTAGCCAGTTCAATCGGTAATCGGTTTGGCTAACGATTTGGATTGACCAATTAAATTGACCAAAAATAAAAATCATTGTTTTTAATGAAAATCAGCCAAAACCTATAGTTGAACTGGTGACCCGATTCCCGATTTACTAAAACTGCTCGGGTTTCAAATTTCAACTTAAAAGTCTTAATTTTTTTTATTTTTTAAACTTTTTTTTTTTATTTTTCCAACTTTAAAATCCTAGAGGTTATTGGAGTTAACATCAATTTTGGATATTTTGTTGATGTAAAATTGATGAAGAATAAAATATTTCGAGCACTAGTAACAATGAAAATATAGATAAAGATAATCTTACTCATGGTCTTCCAAAGATTTAAACAAAAAAATTTATTTATTATTTTTTTGGGAATAATTGTGATGTAGTAAACTCTATTACTTTATACTTTTACTTGGTTTATATTTTATTATATTTGTCATTTATGTTTATTCAATTTTAATTTGAGAATCAAGGATGCTCTAAATTTTGATTACTTTTACTGAAGATTCTAATTGTTTAATTAGAATTATGCTTAAATCATGAAATGTTCTTAATATTTCTTTATTTAGATTATAAATTAGATGTTATTTTTATTTAATATTTATAATTTTAAAATTATTAATAATATAATTATGACGTCACAGTTTGATTTTGGTTGAACTAGTGACCCATCCACCCGTTCCCTTTTTTGGTGTGCTTAAAGGTCTAATTTTCAAAATATTTGGTGATAGTTTTTATTTAAAATTTGTCCAAGTAAATTTTTTCAATTGTACAAAATAATTTTTGAATTATGCGGAATCATGCTTTCAAATCAAGCTAACCCAATTTTATTGGTTTGGTTCTGGCTCCAAAATATTTGAACCAATTAAAATTGATTTGATCATAAATTTAATACAAAATTAAATCAAACTGACTTACATGCTATGAATACTAATGCAAAAGCCATATTTGGAGTGTTTAAAAAGCTATTTTAGTGTTTTTTTTTTTGAAAAACATGATAAAACAGGCAAAATTATTTGGGATAGGACTTTTTGGCTTGTAAAATAGTTTTCGTTTGGCAAAATTATTTGGGATAGGACTTTTTAGCTTGTAAAATGGTTTTTGTATGTGAATGTCGATTGACTTTCTTTTTTAACTTTTTGAAGAGCGAGTTTACATATTTTTAATGAGAACATTATTGCCATTTTGAATAATGGGTTTTAAATTTGTTTGAGATGTAAATAAACTCTTTTCTTAAAAAAAATGTCAAATAACTTTTTTCCTTATAGGGTTTATTTGATAATTACGGAGATAATGATAGAAAATACAAGAAAGAGAAAAAAATTAGATTTATTTAATGTTCACTTGTAAGAAGATTTTTTAGAAGTGCTGAAAATTGAATTTTTCTGTGAAATTTTCTTAAGCCCTCTGAACTTTGATTTCTCACAAATTATGTAGGAAATATTTTTCTCTTGTGTAAGTGAAAACTGAATTTTGTGATTTTCATAATTGTCCACTTCCCTTTTTGCTTTTACATGTTTGGTAATTTAGTAAATTAATGTATATTTTCTTACAACTTTAATGCTTTACAAAATGAAAACTAATTTTTTTTTATCAATTTCTTGCAAAAAAAAATTATTAACTAAATGCATGTAAAAAAATAAATTTTCTTTTTCTTCCACTTTACTTTTTCTACCATACGTTTCTTTCTAATCAAATCAACTCATAATAGTAAAACAGTTTAGCTTTAAAACAATGTTTTTAAAAAATTACCAAAAAAAGGCTGAAGGAGACTTGCCGACTCAGCGGTTATTTCTCCCATAATTTCATTTTTCTTAAGTTGTAATTTATTATTGCATATGGGATATGGAAATGCCCAAAGTGAGTTATCAGCCTTGTTTGGGTTTTTTTTTTTTGTTACTTTTTTGTGCTTATTTCTATCTTTTTGGATATCTTATTTTTTTTTGACTTGTTTTTTTGTTAAAAGAAGGTTCAAACGGTCTTATAATTGTTTGTACACAGTAAATAAATAGATAGTGGTTCGTTCATCATTCATGTCTCTACAAAGTAAATAAATATTAAATTTGTTTGGCAACTTTGCTTTAAGTTAAATTTTATAAATAAATCAATAACTTTGTATAATAAAAAATATAATATTTTTAAAAAAATATAAAATAATGTTATATAAAAAAGAAAAAAGTTAAAAAAATTTAAATTGAAAAATAAATTTTTAAAATTTTTAAAATTTTAAATAAAAAATAAAAAATAAAAAATTTAACTTTAGATCGGTTTAAAAGTGGATCGGCAAACAAGGTCATTATGATTGTTTAAAAGAACCTATTTAGTTATTAATTGGTGCACAGCTGGCATTAATAGCAAGACCTCTTATTTCGATTATCAAGAAGCCTCCGACTTGTTGCGCTGTCCAAATCGAACACGGCGCTCTCCCGCTATTCTCAATAGAAAACAGAATGGAATCCTTCACTTTATCAATAGCGGAATTTTGGAAGGACTGCACAAGAGGGAGTGACATTAATCGAGGTCGAACTAATTTTAGTATAAATTTTATTATTAATTAAAAATAAAATTTTAATTTTGTAGTAAATTTTTAAAGAAATTTTTAATTAAAAATTTAAAAAATTAAGTTTTAACGCGCAAGGTTCATTAATAAAATTTTTAACGCGTAAGGTCCAATCGCTTACAACACAAATAAATTTTAACACAAATAGATAAATTTATATATAATGTATGTAAATAAATTTATATGTAATATATATAGACAAATTTATCTATCGTTTTTTTCTAATATTGACAAATATTAGATATAAAAATTTATCTGTTAAGTCAAATAAGTACAAGTAACAGATATATTTTTTTGTTTCGTGGAACAAATACAATTTGCTAGATAGATAAATTTATTTGTTCATTTCTAACATAAATAAATATTAGACAGATAAATTTATATGTTCTTTTCTAATATTGATAAATGTTATATAGATAAGTTTATTTGTTTAGTAAAATAAGTATAATTTGAAAGATAAATTTATAAGTTTATTTATTTATATAAAATAGATAAATTTATCTGTATACTTTTTACGTGTTTTGAAAAGGTATAGTATTCTTTATACAGATAAATTTATCTATGTGTTTTATACGTGTTTTGAAAGGCACAGTGTTCTTCATACAGATAAATATATCTGTATGTTTTGAAAAATACACAGATAAATTTATCTGTTCAAGAGTACAACTCGACCTCTCGCCTTAAATTTGAAACTCGCTCGTTAAAATGTTTTATGATGAATGAAAAATAAAGCCGACGCTACTTTAAAGATCTAAGACTAATTTTTTATTTTTTTAATAATTTTAATTCTATGCGATAAGTGAAATATTAGTTAAATAAAAATGTACCACTTTTTATTTTTAACAGTTATGATAACTTGATAAATGTATCACTTGAATTTTCTCGCTTGTCCAAAATAGAAAAAATTAACTTTTAAATTAGAACAAATTATACATAATATAATTATTCTAAATTTGATAAGATTAAATCTCTTAAAATAAAAATAGTGAGACTAAGGCCTTAATTAGCAACGTGGTTTTTTTTTACTTTTTGGCTGAAAACGCCAAAAAATCAAAGTTGCTTGTTTGGTAAAAAACAAGTTAAAAAATCAAAAGATTAAATTAAAATGCAAACTCTCATAATATTTTATTTAAATTCTTACCACTTTTTAAATATAATAATACTCCTTATTTATAATATATTTACTACTACTACTACTAATTATATATAATTGTTAATATTAAATATATAAAAGAGTAAAATTATTCATTTCAAATAAAAATAAAAAAAAAACTAATTTTTTTTACCTAAACAACTAACTTCAACAAAATTAGCTTAAAAACAAAATTAACAAATAACATACTTTAAACCTAATTTAATTTTTTAATTAAAAATAAAAAAATAAAAAAATAAACTTTAAAATTAATTGCCAATTAAATTCTAAATTTTTTATAGAATAAAAATAATAATTAATTCTTAAATTTTGCAGAAACTGCAAACTACTTTTGGTAATAAAAACTTGACCTACAACGTGTAATTTGATGGGACAACTCGTGTCTTAACTTAAATTTAGATTTGGCACACCTCGAGAATTTGACTTGTTCATTTTAATGAACTTCTCTTCTGTTTTTTAACAAAAATTTTATTTGTTTAGAGATTTAATATTATTTAAATAATTTTATTTTTTATATAATTAATTTATATATTAATAGTAATAAAGTAAACAATTTAAATTATCAAAATAAATTTATTTTCAAATACAAAATTAGTCAAATTAAACTAGTCCAATTCATTAGTGCAGCAGGGACCATCCAAATTCATAGAATATTTATTTAATAGGATTAAAGGTGTGCATAAATTTTGAGAAGATTTTACTCAATCAGTCCTAAGTGGGTTAGTTTTTTAAGCTATCGTCAACCCACTTATCTTTAAAAATAGCAGGTTGGTTAATTTTATTAGGTGGTTTCAATTCAAAAATTTAGGTGATTTCAGTCTGGCAATTTAGACGGTTTAAAAGATTGAATAACTTAAAAAATAAATAAATTAAAAACTCACTAAATTTTGTAATTTTTAGTAGGTATATTTTAACATAATTCATTTCATACTTTCACCAAATGTAATTAATTCTAACAAATATCAAATTTTTAAGAAGCATAATAAATTTTCAATCTAACAAGCATAACCGATAACACATTTATCTAAATATTCAATTAAAATAGTATTAGTAACAATAAAAGACCATGCTTATGATTATCAAGAGGATGATACTATTTGCATATATTCGCGTATATACACATATTTGACAATCACTAGGAGGGAAATAAGAAAATCCCCAACTAATTTAGAAAACATGTATCTTAAGTTTAAATATATAATAAAATATACTTTTTTTTATAAAACACAAAAATTTATATACACTCTATACGAGTTGAGTTGGATTATAAGCGAAATAAAAATTATAAAATTTTAATCAATCCATGGCCTCTATATTTTCACCTAACTCATCAAACATAATCTACCAATTCACACAAATCACCTTGAAAAAAACTTTTTTTAATTATTTTATATGCAATATAATCGAAATAACATCAATTATTGAATTATTTTAGAATAAACAATAGTAAGCAATAATAAAAATAAACTAATTATACAAATAAGAGACTCGCAAATTTTTACATGAAAAACTCTAACTCGGATAAAAATCACAAAACTAATCTAAATCTAGATAAATCAAGCACTATCAATGAACATTTACAAAACCATATAGAGTATAGTCGAATTTTTAACCTAGACGCCTTAAGTCTTGCTTGTCAAATCCACGTACACCATTTTTCTATACTTGATTACTATCACACCAAATCCTCAAGTCTTTTTTAAAATATTAAATTCTCAATATTTTACATCGACAGAATCTATTGATGGCAATCTTAAGAATCCACCAGAAGTAAACAAGAATGAACTTGTTATTGTTGAGCTCCAAAACTTGAGAGAATTAATCTTCAATTGATTTGGCCCATTTATAATGTATCGCTCTGTAATATTTTTGAACTCGATATAACTGCTATTTATAATAGAAGAGATCAAAAAAAGCTTTCCTCATTAAAGAAGAGCTTTTTGTAAAAATTTTGTTGGAATCTGTGAATTTCATTGGCTATGGAAATTCAGATTTCAATAGCTGGGCAATTACAATTGAATTGGCCATTCAATTGCAATTGAAGCCTGGAAACCAA
>JAOTRH010230267.1:0-10200 GCA_034768845.1 Heliamphora exappendiculata
TCAACTCTCAAATTATTGAGATTCTTGTTCTTTCCTAAATTAATATTACAGTAGTACTAGCTTAAGCCACTCATCTTGGTTCTAACTACTATTCTCATTTTTCAAGTTTAAGCTAACAAATCAAATCCTAAATTCTCAAATCTTTAAGTTACAAAGTCTAGATTACCCATTCCAAGTTCCCATTTCACTGTATCAACTCATTATCATAAACCCAAATCTAGTTAATTCTAATTAATCTAGAAGCTTTGTGAGACCCTCGCCCATTTTTTTTTTCGGCGTCTTGGACGCACATTATGTGTTTCTGTTTGAGCATGTTTTTATTACTTTTGATGCATGATTGGGATTAGATATGCATACGGGTAGGTTCTCGGCGCCGTGGGCCGTTGTTGCGCAAATCTCGAAAATTTTCAAAAAAGATATTTTGGAAGCCTATAAATGTGTGGAGTTAGATATTTTCAAAAGATATTTTCCAAAACATAACTCCTAAGTTTCTCATTTTTCTCTCTGCCTTCTCTCTAAGTTCTTGGGGGCCCGGGGCTCGATTTTCGGCGATCTAACAGTGGATCCTTGCTTTAGGCATCGTGGGCTACGCAACCATCTGGTCAGATTTTGATTCCAGCGAAGATCGATTTTGCACGTGGATCAAGGCGTTGAGTTTTTAACTCACTGAGGTAGGATTCTAGACCTGTATGTGTTATAAGGGTGCTATAGGAAATCGGGTGTCTTTTTACAGGTCGAATTGTTGTAGATCTGATCTTCTGTAAAGTTGACTTTTGGGTTAAAATTGGATTTTTGTCAATTTTAGTGGATGGAATCGGGTGTCGGGGGTTTCTTTTGAGGTCTCGGTGTTAGGCCTTGATGTGAGAGTGTTCACGGTTGTTAAATCGGTGTTCGAAAGTGTCGATTCGAGGCTTGGAGGGCTGAACCCGTTGCTCGAAATCATTTTCCACCGAGGTTTGGTTGACTAAACCATGGGGTTCGATCGACTGAAGTCTGGTTTTGAGGTTTGGTCTACCGGACCAATGGGTTCAGTCGACTAAACCGTGTCTGACGCGATTTGGTGGTTTTCAGTATGGTGTTCGATCGGCTAGGGGCTTAGGTTCGGTCGACTGAACCTGGGTAGCCTCGTTTTGATGGTTTTACTTGGGTATTGGTTTTCGATTGGCGTCCTACTGTATTTAATTGATTTATTTATGAGAATTGGTCAATTCAAATACCTGTGGATTCCTTTGGGTGTCGTGTTGGTGATTGGCCTTCCTCTAGTGGTTCTTAGTCAATGGAATTATGAGGTTCTATTGATTGAAATCATGGAGAGGGGAGTTAGTTATTCCTCAATTTGGTTAGTCGTGTGGTGGCTTCAGGGTCGTGTGGTGGCTCAGGAGTTTTTGTGATTTCATCCTCGGGTGTGACGTGCATGGTTGGTTTAGGGTTTGCGGCACGGTGGTGTGAGTGCTGGTTATGTGCGCGACGTGTGGGTTCGTGGTTTGGTTTAAGGTGGGGTTCTGGTGAGAATCGATATGTGGGAGGTTTCAGGTGTTGATCTCCGAATTAGGTGTTCATTGTCCCTGTGTGTTGACGGGTCCCAATTTGTGGATGGGTCGTTCGAGTATCGAATGATGAGTATGTGGCCTGTGAGGTCTTGTCGGGTTATATGGTTATGTACATTTATAACTGTTTATTTATGTAAGTGGATTACATGGCATGATATCTTATATGTATCGTGGTTGCATGCTGTAGAACTCAGAGTTTTATTAGGCATGGATGTGATGGATATGTGGGCCACATGCATGTGGTGTATGTGGTATGTTATATGCATTTAAATCCTTATTAGGTTATGCATAGGAATGTTCGGTGTTATCTCGTAGTTTACAGTATTATCCTGTAGCATGCAATTTTACCTTGTAACATGCGGTCTTATCCCGTGGTATGCGGTTGTATCTCGTGGTATGCGGTCTTATCCCGTGGTATGCGGTTTTATCCAGTGGTATGCGGTCTTATCCCATGGTTTAATCCGTGGTCGACGGTAAGGTTTGCGGTTTTACCCCGTGGTTGGTCTATGGTTTTATCCCATAGTGTACGATTTTATGCCGGAAATGTATGTTAAATAAGGATCTCTATATCAGTGTTAGGACTGTGGTTGCGGCGTGTAAGGGCCGGTTGTTTGTATCATGGGTTGCATGTACTGTATCATGGGACGAATAGACAAGTTTTTAAATTATTTTTAACAGTCGTGTGGATCGCGATCTAAAAACTATTTTCCAACTATTTTCAGGCTCTTGTGAGTGAGTCAAACATGGTTGTATCCTCGCTTTCCCGTTTGCATGTGAAAACTATTTTCAAGGCTTGAAAGGGAGTCTAAACTTGCACTTTGGTTTCCTAGCATTTTCTGTTTGTACTGCATGCTTGTCTAGTTTTTGCTGAGCCTTGGCTCGCGGTGTGGGATTTATTTTTCTTTAGGTACCGGTCATGCTGGTTGATCTAGAGGTACTGGAGGAGGTGAAAGAGTGTAGTTTTTCTTTTTGTTAGTTTTATTACATGTATGTTGTAACATATTTTTTTTCAGGCGTTAGAGCCTTGTAATGTTACCGTTTGGCGTTCATATATACAATATATGTTTGTTTATTTTGAGTGTGTATTCTCGGTTGGGTATCATGTTCGGTTATTTTTGGGTGTTTCACGTGGCCCGGAGTTTGGGGCGTGACAAGCTTAGTCAATCTTGCAAAGTTAGAGTCTTTGTAAGATAGTCAGGTAAATCAACACAAGTCACAATCAATTCACCCACATTAGTCTGAATCCTACCTCTTGGAGCCACAAGCCTAGAGATTTTGCCCTATCTTTAGAAACCCTAGGTTCGGCCAGCTTCAAGACCTGCTTTAAAATTAGCTTCAAGAAGGTCCAACACGAAGCTTATGTTGCACCGAGCTTGCTTCCAAGTCGACGTCACCGACGATGACTGGATGTGGTAGTGGCGTCGATGTTCGCTGGCGGCAGTGGTGGTGGAAATCGGTACAGTGGTGTCGTGGGTGACAACGGTGGGGAAAAATGAGTGTCACAGTGGTGGCCGCCATTAGTCTTTCATCTTTTCACAAACTTCCCTTCTTCTGTACGATCTTGATTTTCCTCCATGGAAACCGAATTAGAAGAAGAAAAGAGGACGAAGGAGAAGAGAGGGAATCAGAGAGAAGAAGATGGCAGAGGCGTCAGGAAAGGAAGACCTTTGGGTCTCTCTTATATGTCTCTCTCTCCCGAAATCTCCCTTCTCGATCTCTTTCTCTGTCTCTCGATCTTTCTCTCGGTCTCTCGGCTTCTCCCAAAGCATCTCAGCTTCGGCTGAGATGTTAATTTTTTTTTCTTTTTTTTTTTCGTAGGGAATCCCATAATTATACCTTATTTGCTCAAATAATTTATAGTACTAGTATTCCCAACCATTAATTTATCCTTAAACCCAATTTTAATTTAGATGACCTTTCTTTATTTAAATCGTAATTAATTCTTCCAAAAATTTATTTATGTCAAATTACTTAACCCAAATAAAATGAACATACTAAATTATGATTCAAAACCGCTTTCGATAAATTAATTACGTCACAATAAATAACCAAAAATAAAAATATACCGGGTCGCTACAGTTCACCTATGATTTGATCCATAGGGTGATTCTTCATTGTTTTCCATTCTTTTGGTAGGTATGTGTGTTCATCATCAATTTTAATGTTTTTACCTTTGTCCTCCTCGATTTGCATATTTTCATTCCCTTACTAATGTCTAAATCATCATCAACTGGAATCTTAGAAGAAAAATGGTTAGCTTCATCAAAGGTAACATGAATGGACTTAACTAATGTCATAGTTCTTTTATTATACACTCTATAAGCTTTATTATTAGTAGCATATCCAAGAAATATACCTTCATTAGATTTAGATTCAAATTTTTCCAATTCAACTTTGTCATTTAAAATCAAGCATTTACAACCAAAAATATGAAAATAGGAAATGTTGGGCTTTCTACTATTCCATTGCTCATAAGGAGTTTTATTTAAATGGTATCTTATGAAAACTCGGTTCATTACATAGCAAGCAGTATTAACTGCCTCAGCCCAAAAATACTTATGAATTTTGTATTCATTTAACATAGAATGTGCCATTTCTTATAAAGATGTGTTTTTCCTCTCAAGAATGTCATTTTGTTGAGGAGTTCGAGGTGCCGAGAAATTGTGAGAAATACCATTTTGGTCATAAAAGTTTTCAACATCTTTGTTTTTAAATTCTCCTCCTCTATCACTATGAATGTGTAGAATGGAATAGCCCTTTTCATTTTGAATTTTCTTACAAAGTTTAGCCAACACATGACATACTTCATCTTTTCTTGCAAGAAATAAAACCCATGTATATCGTGAAAAATCATCAACAATAACGAAACAGTATACTTTTCCTCCAAGACTATGGGGTTTCATCGGACCAAATAAATCAAGATGAAGTAATTGCAGTGGCCTATTTGTAGAAATTTCTTGTTTCTTTTTAAACTAGTTTTGGCTTGCTTACCAAATTGGCAAGCATCACAACTTTGTTTTTGATAAATTTAGTCTTAAGCAAGCCTTTGACCAAATCCTTCTTGACAAGTTTTGATAGGAGATCCATACTAGCATGACCTAGCCTCCTATGCCATAACCAACTAGTTTCATTTACTGCAGAAAGACACTTAACATTTTTAGAATTTAGGTTTTCAAAATCGATAGTGTAAACATTTTCAAATCTCTTTCCAACAAATAAGACTTTATTATTTTCTTTGTTTTCAACAACACATGTGTCGTGCAAAAATTTTATACTATAGCCTTTGCCACATAATTGACTACTACTAAGGAGATTATGTTCGAGACCATCGACAAGGAGTACATTATCAATAGATAGGGAAGAATCCTTACCGACCTTATCTTTACCAAAAATTTTACCTCTTGCGTTGTCTCCAAATGTTACATTTCCTCCATCCTTAGGTGTTGTGTGAGACCCGAATTCATCTCTTTTTGAGACTATATATATGTTTGATGTGTTTTCGCATATATTTTGTTCGATGTATGATTTATTCGTTTTGATGCATGTTTACATTTAAATAAGCATGCGGGGTTGGTTCCCGGGGTTGTAGGGAGTTGCTGTGCGAATTTCAAAAATTCAAAAAAAAAGATATTTTGGAGGACTATAAATATCTGAAGTTAGATATTTTCGAAAAGATATTTTCAAAACTTAACTCCTAAGTTTTCTCTAATTTTCTCTCTGCCTTCTCTCTAACTTCTCGGGGCATGGGGCTTGGCTTTTGACAAACTAATTGCTGATCCTTGTTATCGGTATCGTCGTCTACGCATCCATCCGGACGAAATTCCATTCCGACGAAGCTCAGTTTTGCACGTGGATCGAGGTGTCGAGTTTTTAACTCACTGAGGTAGGATCCTAACCTGTATAACTGTTAGAGGGTACTACGTGTAATCCTACGTGTTTCTATCGTTTAAAAATGCATGAAAAGTAATTTATATTTCAATTCTGGTTTTGGGTTAAAACTATTTTTTGGCATTTCGGTTCGATGAAATGAAAAGTTGGATGTTTCTTTTAAGGTTTTATGGTAGTCTTGGGCTCGGGTATGCTCTTAGGTATCAAAACGGTCATTTTTGAAGCGTGATTTGAGAATTGGAGGTCAAAACCGTAGCTTAAAACGTTTTCTGGGTGAATTCAGTCGACTCACCTTATGGGTTCAGTCGACTGGATCATCATTTGGTGAGTTCAGTCAACTGAACTCATGGGATCAGTCGACTGAAGTGCTCCTGTGTTGAAAATTTTGCTTTTCCAGAGGGTTTTTCAGTCGACTGATGGATGAGCCAAGTCGACTGAATTTTGGGCTATGTGTTTGGTGGTTGGATTGTTTAGTTTTGATGGCCCAATGGTTTCCTTTGGTATTCTAGTGATTAAATGGAAAGGTTAATCAATTGAAATACTATTAGATTAATGATTCGGATTTATGAACATCCATGGTTTTCAAAAGAGGTTTGAAAACGGTTTGTTGCTGAGAAGAAAACGTGTTTTATTGGAGGTTTGGAGCTAGCCTGTGGGGTTGAGTCTCAACTTCTAAAACGTTTTGATGAAAATATATTTTTCCATGTTTTCTTTGATCTCCATGGTTCATGGATTGGATCCCAAATACATACATGTGTTGTATATTTGTTTTGTGAGTTTGTTTTGAAATGTTTATCCATAGATGTACCGTGATAGCGGGTTTGTTGAGTTAGGTTTCCATTGCTCTTCAATGCAAGTCCAAAAACGTGCGCAGCGTAGGTACTCGGTTCCTTCGGGTTAGTCCTTGTAAATTGAGTCGTGTGGGTGCTTAGTTCCCTCGGGCTCAGGTCCCGTAAATTAAATGGATAATATCTTATACTTCCAAAATTAAAGTGTTAACACATTTTGAACAATCAAAGTTGACACCTTAGCCAAAAAGAAATGAATTTTATCTCAAAAGATTCAAACACTTAAGAATTTTTCATTTTGCGAAGTCAAAGTGGGTTATCAGATTAAGGGGACAAACCTTGTGTTATTAAAACCTTTCATAAAAAGTTTGTTCTTATCCTTATGTCTACAAGTTAGACTCCTGTTTCGAGCCCTAAGTCATAGCTTTTCTACGATTGGAAGGAGCATGGAGAGACTCAGATGGAGTGTCATTCAACCCGAACCAATATAATGAGCCACGACAAGAAGAATCTCCACAAGTAGGACCGATGGAACCTGATCCAACCGCTAGGATATTGGAGGCAATCGTAAAACTGACCGAACAGAACGCGAGTTGGATCACGATGCGAGCTGAGATGAACAGTAACCCCTTAATCAAACAATTTAAGGATCTGAGCGCAAAGGAGTTCATAGGAACCCTTAGATTTACAGAAGTAGAAAGCTGATTGAAGGATGCCGTGCGTATTCTGGATAGGTTGGGGGTATATGCGGATAATAGGTTTGACCTCGTAGCTTTATGTTTAGGAGAGAAACATACCACTGGTAGGAAGCCATGGAACGGTTCTTGAAGATGCTAGCGCCATGAGTTGAACCCCCGTACCCTAGAGAATCACTTGGGAACATTTTGAGAAAACGTTCAACGTGCAGTACAAGCCCATAGTGTTTCTGGTGATATAATTCTAGTGTTTCTGGTGGAGTTGTGAAGCATCTTAGTGTGAGTACACGGGAGGAATAAGTGTTTGGATGGAAATAGTGAAAGCATAAGTGAAATTGTACGAATTAATGGGTATTATTTTTGTAAATTGGCCTTGAGCGAATCAAGTGTCTTGGTAAAATGCGAGTAAGATAAATTAGTTAAAAGTGCGAAAGAAAGTTTTTGGTTCGGTTATGCGGCAGAGAATGTGTGAAGGGATTAAGTGATGAAGGTAAGAGATTTTAGAATCAGGAGTTAATACTGTATGGTTAAAGTATTGTTGCGTGAGTGGTACGTATGTGAAGGAAAGATGCGAATGTATATTGTGGTATGACGAGGGTTGTGTTTGGATTGGTATAGGTAAGCATATACCTGTGGAGCGTTTAGTCTACGTGGTATGTTTAGCCTTAGTAATGAATTAAGTTCAGGTGGCGGTATAAATCTTGATGATCGTAAGGCTAGAGTGGCAATTAAAAGTGTGTAAAGATTGTGTGTTGAAGATAGACTTGAGGTCAGGATATCATCAATTGAAAGTGCGAGAGTCAGATGTATCGAAGACTGCCTTCAGAACTCGTTATGGGCATTATGAATTTGTGGTGATGCCTTTCGAGTTAACGATTGCACTAGCGATGTTTATGGACCTGATGAATCAAGTGTTTAAAAGTTTTTTAGACCAATTCGTGATTGTATTCATAGATGACATTTTGATATACTCTTGGAGTGAGGAGGAACACAGGGAACATTTGAAAATTTCTTTGCAAACCCTGAGGAAACACAAGTTCGTGGTTTGGTCGTTATGTTCATAATCAGGAGATCGTGTTTGGGAACCATGCTGGGTGCATGAGGTTTGAAGGGATCATAGACAAATTCAAGAGTGTGGTTGGTTAGTGTTGAGACGATGTATCCTGGGTGTGCTATGTCTAGAGGTTGTTTGTCTTCCACCTTAGGTTCAGAGATGGGTATATTGATTTCCTATGGGAAAGAAGTATGGAGTAATAAGGTTCAATAATGTACCGTGTGATTTGGCTAGCCTAGGGTGATACGTGAGAAATCGTGGGTTACGATGCCTGTGATCGATGTGTGCTTTGAAAGCGGAAGTGCGGAAGTGCGGAAGTGCAGAAGGTGTCTGCATGGTTAAGGAAGTTCTTGATAACTCTGGATAGAAGAACTTAGGATTGGATTCTCTTTGTATTGTGTCGTGCGCTTTCTATGAGAGTTGCGTAGGCAGTGGACTCAAAGTCGTGGCGTGGTTGTGATTTGCCTAGCAAGAGTTAGGTGAGTAAGCGCAACCTTCTAGAGTGAGGTTTTGGCGCGATGAGTATGTTGATGAATGTCTCTGTGCAGGATTAGTGATGAGCTTGTAATCCTATGGTATGGGATGCGTTGTACAAGGTATGAAGATTGGTAGTGTTCGTATCTGTGTGTGAATGAGGTCTGAAGGCAGAGAGCTTGATGTAGCGGATGGTTTGGGGTACCGTAATCATGGTTAACAGCAACTGTTTGACTGTGGTCGATGTGGCTTCAAGGTAAAGTTCACAGGGTTCTTGAGAGGCCAAGTTTTTGTGAGTACTGGGAGTACGTTGAGATTGGGTCATGGGTTTTATTGACCCTTTTCTTCTCTCTGGAGAGAGATAGAGTTTCATTGTAGACGGTTATTTGGTGTGAGTTGTTTCATCTCAGTTGGAGGGAGATGCCGAGTTCTTGATCGATTTAGGTTTTGGTTGTGTACTGAGGCCAAAAATCTCTAAAGATTTGTTATCCGTGTTGTGACCCTTGGAGTTATGATTCAAGGACTTGTATCGCCGTGATCGAGTGATTGTGTGGGTTTGCTTCTTCGTGGCTTCAACGTGTGGTTCATAGCTACGTGCCTTCTTGGATGTGGAACATCTGTGTGTATGACTTGGGATCTAATTGCTCCTGCGGTTCGGGATCGTAAAGAATCGCATGATGCGGTTAGTATTATCCACAGTGGAAGACCGTAAAAGAGTACGTATAAGTGTAGTAAACATGATAGGTCGTGGTAACCTAGTCAGTGTGGCTCATTTTGTATGATGGTTGAACCATTTGGGTTGTGTTCCCTGTGAGGTCAGGTTGGTGGACCAGGAATGCTTTTGCTTGTTCTTGTTGAAAAAGGAATTGCTGTTGAGATGTAGTGTTCTTTCTATAGTGATCAGTTGAGAATCGTTAACCATTGTGTACAGCTTGTTCGGAATTGTGTAGTTTTGGTTGTACTTCTAGCTCATAGCAGAGCGAGAATTTTGTCGAAATAGTGCGACTATGATATGCGTATGGTGGGTTTCTAATAGACCTTGGTGAGTCTGGATTCAGGTCCTGTTTGGAGCTTTGATCTGTTCAGAGTTCTTAGAGTCGAGGAGTAGCTATCGACTGTGATAAGTGTTATGCTTTGGCATAACCGTTTGTTTGGATGGTGGTCTCGAGAGCATGGTAAGGTATGAATCAGGAAGGATATGATGTTTGAGAAGCCTTGGTTGGCGTGGTCTGTTCAGACCATCGCAGTTATTTGGTTGGGAATGGAAGGGTCGTGATAAGCCCGGAATGTGGAGAAAATTTCTAAGTGTAAAATGCTAGTCTTGGTTGGTGTCTTAGGTCTGAATATTTTGCTATTGTGGACTCAAGGGATTGATGTATGTGTTATGAGTTGGAATCGATGCCGGATGATGGCTTTCATGTTTGTTCTGTCAGATGACGACGATCATGTTTGATGTGAGGCTGATCTGCAGCTTTAGTATTCGTGATTTGATAGCGAGATGTTGAGTTGTGTAGTGATGTGTAGTTGCTCAGGGGTCATGGTTGGTTTTTGTGTAGGATGTTAGATGTCTATAGATGTTTGGTCTGTGGGATGTGTTTGGTCGAGTGACTCGTTTGGGTCAGGTGACTTTGTGACTGTGGTGCCGAATTGGTTTCGAGTTGTATGGAACCTTGCCTAGGACAATGGTGTATCACCTAGTGTTTCTCCTGGGTGAGAATTGTGGTTCGTGATAGAAGTTTGAGTAGAGGATG
>JAOTRH010230278.1:0-10200 GCA_034768845.1 Heliamphora exappendiculata
CTCTCTCTCTCTCTCTCTCTCTCTCTCTCTCTATATATATATATATATATATATATATGTGTGTGTGTGTGTGTGTGCGCGCGCGTGTCAGTGTGTGTATGTGTGTGTGGTTATGAATTTGTCTGCGTGTAGTGGTAAAGAATTCAATGCAAAACGGAGAGGAACTGCGTATGTAGATATATATGTGTATATGCGTGTACACACATATATAGTTTATATACACACATATATGTATATACGCACACTAAGTACACACACATATATGTATGTGTATATGTGTGTGTATGTTTAAAAAAGCTCGAAGAAGAATGTAAATTATGTATATTTTATTATGGATTAATGTCTGTCTTGATGTGGGACGCACAGGAAGAGAAGGGTTTGGCTGGGCACATTTGACACTGCAGAAGAGGCAGCTAAAGCCTACGATCAAGCTGCGATTTTGATGAACGGCCGGAACGCAAAAACCAACTTTCCGGCGCCCCAGAACTCAGAAGGAGACCTGGAGACCGCCGACGATTCGTCTCTATCATCGGCGGGCTTGTCGGAGATCCTTCGAGCAAAGCTCCAGAAAAGCCGGAAGGCGCCGTCGCCTTCCCTCACCTGTTTGAGGCTGGACACTGAGAATTCCCACATAGGGGTGTGGCAGAAGCACGCCGGGGCGTGCTCCGATTCGAATTGGGTTATGACGGTCGAGCTCGGGAAGAAGAACGGCAGCGACGCCGCCGCGGAGGCGGCAATGCCGTCGCCCAACTCTCCGGCATTGGCTGGGCCAGAGTTGAGCGCTGAGATGGAGGAAGAGCGGAGAATCGCAATTCAAATGATCGAAGAACTTCTTGAAAGGCCCTACATTTAGATGTTAGAGAGAAAATTTACCGAGAAAATTTGGTATGTAGCTTTCTATATATAAATATATATTATATCCTAATTACGTTTAGGGTTTGTTTAGCTTGATTGAGATTGTGCTGTTCTGGATCATATGATTTGAGAGAGAGAGAGAGAGAGAGAGAGGATGGGGGTGTGGAAATTTTACAAGAACTGAAGATATATCTATATCTATCTATATATATATATATATATATATATATAGATGTATGTATATGACTAGTATTTGAACCAAATATAAGGGATCAAATGTTATGGATGTAATAAAAATTTAAAATAATGGACATCTCTGTAAGTATTCCTCTTCTTAGTTCCAAGGTTTTGATCTTTGTTTCTGCTTTATGTTTTATCTTTTCAATTGTTTCCCAAGGGAGAGGGAGAGAGATGAAGTTGTGTTGTGGTGGTTAAAGAAAAGACTGATGATCAGAAGTTTGGAAAGGCCATGTTAATAATCTCCCTAACTTCTTACAAATATGTTTAATTAATTTGATAACAACTGAATAAAACATTTTCTTTCACTGTGTTACTTTTCCGGAAAAATGGGGATTCATCAGTTCTATATCCCACCTTTTTGCCATATATCTTGGATGGGTTTGTATCACATTTGTAGACATTTTATAATTTCACAGGTTTTTCATCATTCATACAGTACCAATATATATATATATATATATTGCTTTGTTTTATTTCTCTTTTTGTACTGGGAAAACAAATGTATATATTTGCAGGGTACTAAGGGGGCTGGCCCCATTTGAAATAAAATTGACGAATTTTGATTTTTTAAAATATTTAGTTGGGCTTTTTTTGTTAATTTTTTTACTTTCTTTATGAGAAAAATAAAAAACGTAAAAATATCCAATTAAAAGATGAAAACATTGACTAAATATGAAAACAAGCAAATCTAAATTTAGCATAACAGTTTATTTTGACTTATTTTTATGTTTTTTGAATTTCTTTTGTAGGTCTTTTTATTTAATTTATTTACTTTTTCGGTTCATTTCAACGAGGGTGTTCATTAACAAAGTTACTGCTAGTAATTTTTAATTTTCTGTTACAAATTTTAATTATAAATTATAATTTTAGTTATAAAAAGTGCCTTATTTTTTTCATAATTTTTTTTGCCATATAAATTTTTTACTTTTTTAGCTTATTCCTGATAGGAAAAATAAAAATAACAAAAATATTATAACCCAAAACTAATCAAAAACATTAAATCCAAAAATAAGCAACATTCCAAGTGGATTTAGAATTTCATACAAAATAATGTAATTAAATAATTATCCAAGTATTTTTTATTGTTGTATATTGTATGAGTCCATGGGTTTGATATGTAATGAAATTTTGAATATTCAATACAAATATTTACTAATTAATTAATCGATACTATTTTATATGAATTGATAGATAACCATGTCAACCATACTTATACATATTTTAATATTGTAATTATATAACTCTATTTTACATTGATAAAAGATAGAAATTAATTAAATTTGGTATATAAAATAATTGTGAGCTATTATTAATTATTATTAAGCATGTGGAGCCTGATTATTTTTAAGGCTTTGATCAAGTCTTGTTGAGGTTCGAGGGAAATTCTCCCGAGAAATTTTTTTTGACATGTTTTTGGCTTATGATATGTTTGTGGCTAAGTTTTTATATTTTTTTCTTATATTGAGATTTTTAACCCTTATGTTGTACTATCTTATCTTAGAATGAAAATCGCTGATACTATTTGTAACGATCAAAGTAATCACTCGCCTAACAACGCTTACATGATTCACTCGAAACTATAACAATGCCAATGGTAAATTATTAGGCGAGTGATTACTTTGATCGTTACAAATAGTATCAGAATCAATTTTAATCTTATTAAAAATTCTGTGGTGGTATAGATAAAATAGTAGAAGATCTGGAGAGTAGTAGATATTCTAAGATTCTATACATTGTATATGCTTATATGTTTCTTAGAAAATATATTCTATTATCTTAATTAATAATAGCTCGTTAATAATGTGCTCTCCACATTTCAACCACGAAAAGCACCTATTCCACACGACAATAGTATCGTGTATTTGAGTAGATGATATTACAATATCCCATTCTACTCAGTAAAAAATAGAAATTAAATCTAGTACAAAAAAAACATGTACTACCTCTATAACATGGATACGGACACTCGATGCGACACGGGCACAACATTAACACGTCAACATATCAATTTTCAAAAAATGTAAGATATGACACGTCTAAGACACATTAAAATTTTATATTTTTTATAAATGTATAAATAATTTATTTAATGGTAATTAAAAATATACAACATATTACTAATAAAATTTAAAAGTCCTATATTTCTACTTATAAATGCTCTAAAATATATTTAATGTGTATAATTTGTGTTTTGAAGAATGCAAAATATTGTTATTGTGAAAAAATTCATCACATTAAACGTGCTCGGAGAGTTCAAGAAGTGTCATTGAAATGTTCGTCAAATTTATGGCATTATAAATTTAATTCTTAATTAAGACATGTTTAAAAAAATATTAAATACGAATTTAAAAGTGTTCAAAGAATATTCAAAAAGTGTCGTATTCGACGCATGTGTCATACACGCCACACCATCGTCATAAAAGTGCCCGTGCTTCTTAGGTTACGACTTATAACTTGAACTTAAGTATTTTAAGCTGTATTATTGAACTTTTTATTTAAGTTATTGAATCAGTAATTTAGTTTGCTCGTTCGGATAATTTAATTAACACAATAATAATTGTATCTTTTTCAACAAACAAACTCATTTTATATCAAAGAAATCAACACGTTGCAGGAGAGTCTTTGAATTGAGATGAAATGCCCTCACTTATTTTATAAAAAAGGAATAAACTAAACTAAACTAAACGAAATTCCCATGTCCTCCGCCTTCCCACAACTTTTATTTATTTTATTTTATTTTTTTGGTTACCCGATCTACCGAATTGAAAATTTCTGTCATCATCCAGCTTCCTCGTACCTTGGAGAAACCCACATTTCGTGAGTCTTCCATCCTAAATTACTCCGCGGTTTGTCGCCTTGACGTGGTTTAGCCTCCACCATCAACACCCGCCAAAGCAACACATCTTCTCTTCTCTTCATTTGCAGGTACATACATTTATACATCATAGCTGTCTTGTTTCAGTGGCCAACTTCAATTGATTGGAACAAAAAATTAGTTTAATTTGGTTACTTGTCTTGTTTAGGTTTTAATTGAGACTCCGATCCTAATAAACGGTGTTATTGGTCTTATAAGAATTAATCGCACGTAAATTGACACAGATACTATGAGATGAGAGAGATGTATGTTTACTAGATGTGCGTATCCACGAGAAATTGAAAAAAAAGTATATTTTTTAAACTTCTTTTGTCACGAAAAACTTGAAAAATAAAAATTTCCAACCAAATAAAAAAAAACAAAGAATCTAAGAAAGAAGCAATTTTTTTTAAAAAAACAATCCTAGGGTTTTAACCTCAAGGGGTTGGCCTCTTGTCGAGGCTTAGAATTTAAGAGTTTATTCTCTTTTAGATTTTAAGTTCGAAATCTTTTAGGTGATATTAATTTTTAATTTGATCCTTTACAAGTGAGTGATGGATAATAATTTAAGAGTTTTGTGCATAAGCTGGCTGAAAACTTAAAATATCAACAAAAAAAAAGGAGGTCTTTTTTAGTCCAAAAGCACTTAAATCTATGCTTTTATTTATTTATTTATTTATTGCGGTTGTTTTGAATGCCACGTACACAGGCTTTGTTTAGACAATTCAACAGGAAGCGTCATTATTTCGAGAGAAACAAACTAATGCCCTCTTTAGTCGTTATTACTTCCTCGTCACTCATGTTATATAATTAATTAAAAAATTTATTCATAAAATTTTTTAGTTTAAAATTAATAGTACAAATTTACTTGACTACGATAGAGCCACGTTATAAACAGTTCAGTTTGAAATATTTATTTTAAATTATAAATAATTTTATATATAATTTTTGTAAATACTCAAACTTTTTTGTTTGTCATTTATTAGGAATTGCATGTCCTCTATGCGAGGAGCGCGGTTGGTAATGCATGAAATATATATATATATATATATATATGTGTGTGTGTGTGTGTGTGAAATTATATACACATATAAATACATGTGTATAGAGATAAAGAGGATTCCTATGTGTATATATATTATAATGCATCGTGATAATCACTATTTACTAAGTAGTGATTAATAAATTAATGGAAACAAAAAATAATTTAATATTAATACACTTTTAAATATGGGTATGATATTTCATCACAAATTAGTGGAGACAGAAATTAAATATGATATATAAAAAAATTTGTGGACTACTACTTTATTCAAGTTATTGAGTCAATGGACCACTTGAGTTTCATCAAATGGTATCAGAACCAACCCAAATTTCGTGGTGGGTTTCGTGGTAGTGTAGATAAGAAGTAAATGCTCTAGAGAGAGGTAGAAACCCCAAAATTGTATATTTTACCTATACTAATGGGTTTCTATCCGCATTCCAACCAAGAAAAGAACTTGGTCACGCAATGAGTAAGGTTAAAGCTTGCAGGCCATATTGGTTGGATATAGAAATTAAAACTGTTATGAAAAAAACTTGCAGGCTATTACTAAGAACTTAGTATAAGTATTTTTTTTTATCAGTAAAAAGAAATATATATCCACCACACAAAGAAGAACAATTATGGACTTAAACTCCAAAAGAGTAAGGCCAAAGCTTAAGCAAAATACAATTGATAGGAAGTCAACCTAAAGAAGAGAACACGAGAACAAAAGAGACGAAACAACCAACCTAACACCAACACAAAAAAAATACCAACACCTAAAACCAACATACAGAAGCACAACACCTACACTAAACACCACCACCACTAGAACACATTAAAAAAAAAACACTGAGTCCAGAAAGCAGCACCCACAACCAGCAGCAATAAGCACATAATATGGTGACTCCCACAAACACACAACCAAGAAGAAGCCCATAGCTCAATAGAACTACCACAGCCGGACCATGTCAATTCATCCATTCCACCAAACACACAACAAAACTCCTTATTTCCAACACCTTACGATCTATGATAGAATCTTCATTTTTTAGAGTCCTAACCCTTCCTCATTCTCTCCTCGGCCTCTTCCATGGCCATCATGGCTAACAAAATTTACTCCTCATCACCACCAAAATTCAAGCCCAAAGCTTACCTGTCTCTTAAACCAACTCTGCTTCCCTCCTTATCACATTATTGCGGTTCAGAAAGTCTTGAGTAGAAAGGGATGATTGTGATAATGATAGCTGGGGTTTTTTTTACTTCTTTTGCCATTTCTTGCGACTCTTCTGTTTACCCCTCTTTTTATGAATTTTCACACTAAGCAAGCCTAATTCAAACAACGCCTTTTTTTTCTTTTTCCTCCCTCATTTTAAAGAAAACTGAAATCTTTCTTCACAAGCATCCGCGGGCTTTGAATTCAAGTTATCAACATCAAAAATCGAATCCTCAGCTTCGCCGGACAAAACCAAGCCCTCCTTTTCCCACCTTCTCAAACCTCCAATGCTACGATCTTCTAAGCATTGAGCCTCTGTACCCAAGACTTGTTCTGCTATATCGTCTTCCACGGACGTATAAGCCATAGTAGGAATGAGAGAAATGGGGCATGCATCCTTGGACTTAGCAATATCCAGTGTTGGTTCTGAGTTCTCCATGAACACATAATTAGCTTCAGAATCTGAGCCTAGCATACCTTCCCCTTTGATATTCTAATGTTGTTTATTGAAACCCAATTCACCCCTGGTGAAAGGTATCTCGGCCATATGAATATTATATAAAAACTTCTCTACCATAAGATCATCTATCCTTTTTTACGCCTCCGTGGAAATCAAC
Source organism: Heliamphora exappendiculata (assembly GCA_034768845.1). Classification (NCBI taxonomy): domain Eukaryota; kingdom Viridiplantae; phylum Streptophyta; class Magnoliopsida; order Ericales; family Sarraceniaceae; genus Heliamphora; species Heliamphora exappendiculata. The sequence continues at coordinate 6,807 of JAOTRH010230278.1, forward strand.
ACTTGACCTCGTTCCAAAAAAATTTTCGAAGACATGTTATAACACAAAAAATATCTTTAAATCTTTTCCCAATCCTCTTGAAAGTGCTGTCATTCCAAGCATTTAGAGGTACCCCTTCGATACTTAGCTAGATTCTCCTCGTCATATTGGTTTTCCTATTTATAATTCCAATCGTATAGCATTTCAAACCATGATTCTAGCTAATCTTTTACTCCTTCACAATAAGCCTTTCTATCCTCAACAGATAGGAATTGCAGCAAGACCTTACACCCCCCTCCCCCCCCTCCCCCAAGGTTTCACAGAGATATGTAAGATGTGCAACCTTCTCATGGCTTTCTCAATGCCATGCACCTTCCTCCAATCTCTAGCTAAGCTAACTATGCAAATCTTTAGCCATTCTTCCTTGTCTACTACCATGATTGGCTCCTTGTAGATTTGTTCTTGTCTCAAGTGATCAACAGCCACCTCTTAGACAAAAATTTTTGAAACAGATGAGTTTCTCCTATGAAAATAATGCAACTGAGTGGAATTCCTCAAAAAGGAGTTCAATCTGGAGACTCCTTTACATTCCTTTATGTTATCCTTTTCATAAATAGTTTTGGGACTTTTATTTTGAAACATAGTTTTAAATGGAAGTAGTAGTCGGTGTAACGGTAACGGTAGCGGTGACGCAGTTTCGAGGCGTAACGGCTATAGCGTAACGGTAGCGGTGACGCAGTTTCGAGGCGTAACGGCTATAGCGTAACGGTAGCGATACCCGGAGTCGTAAATTTTTTTATTTTTTGCACAACTCAATAAAAAATAACTAATTTACATTTTTTTATTTCATAAAATATATTTATTGAGATTTAAAATGATTTTTGATGAATTGTTTTTACTTTCTAAACATGATTCAATATATATCTTAATTTTTTTGCTATATAATTTAATTAAAATTAACAGTTTAATTATTTTTTGATAGTAATTAATGAATTTATGTATTATAAATTCATAATACACAACTAAAATGCCATTAAATTTTTAATAACTATAAAGTATTATATATATTAAAGCACAATATTTAATTTGTTAATTAAATTTTAATTTTGAATTCACTATTTCAAAATATATATTGTTGTTTGAATTTTAATTTGTATAGATCTAATTTTTTTGAAGCGGGGTTGTAAACAAGCATGGATCTTGAACATTTTCTTTAAAAATAAAATACTTGAACATCATATTTTCTGCCTACAGCATCACAAAAAATTGAATTCATAAATAGTAGATCTTCAAAAAATATGGATCTTGAATCAAACAGGTTATTTAACTTTAAGCAAATATTTAATTTTAATGAATTTATCAAAACTGGAAAAAGAATGAACATATTAAAAAGTCGAAAGTTAACAACGAATAGCAAAATTAGCCGATTGTTGTGAAATTGAAGAGATTTGAGGCAAATTTCACAATGTCCAAGTAGTATTTGTCTTGTCGGACTATTATGAATAATTTTAGATTGAAAATAATAGGAAAAGTGGAATCTGATGATGAAAATACGAAATCAAAAAATTTATAATTTAAAATCTTATTAGACAAGTCGTAACGATCGTAGCGATTTCGTAACGGTCGTAGCGAAGTCGTTTTGGTCCGTTTCGACCGTAACAGTGATGTAACGGCTGTTACACTTGTGAATTTTTTTCACACTGAAAAATCGATCGTAACGGATAACAAAGGCTACCGAAACCATTACGTAACGACGTTACGTATCAGTAACAGTCGCTTTTTAAAACTATGTTTTTTGAAACTCCTTAGCCAAGCTCCATCATACTTTTGGATGACCTTGTTTGCCTCAATGATCGATTGGAATTTTACAAATCCAAACCTTGTGTGTGTTGACCTTCTATATTTTCATAGGACGAAAACATCTAACACCTTCCTATATTTGCTGAATATACCCCTCAACTAACTATTGTACATTTCAAGAGGTAAATTATTCACAAAAATCGTTTGTAATTGATCATCCTTAACAATCACATGCTCCTCCATGCTAAAAAACGATTGAATTGAATAACAATACAACCCCTTTACACCATAAAAGATTTTACCACTCAAAACAGCCAACAAAATCCAAACAAAAAGCTCCTAAGCTCACCCCTCTCTACCTAGTAGACGACTCAACAAAAGCTCCAAATCAGATTGCTCAAAAAAGACCCAAAACGTTGATCCAACTGGGAGCCCCAGAGACCCAAAACAACCGATTCAAAAAACAAGATTAGAACCAACGACAGAGCAAAACTCCATACCACAGTTGATTAGATCACATCTAAGGCAACAACAAATCTTCATAGCAAGTTCTGTGGAGGCAGAAAAAGAATCGGAGAGCTGTACACGCTTCTAACCACATTAGAAATCAAAAAATACCTCAGTAGCTCTATACTGGGCTGCCACCGCTTTCAATATCCAAACTGCGCCCTTGCCTCATTAATCGTCGCCGTCATCATAGGCGTCGTCGCTTTCAATAGTCGGCATCGTGGCGTCGCCCCTCTCACTCTCTCTCTCAGATCTGAAGTGAAACCGACGCCTCTCTTTCTCTCAAATCTCGCCCTTTCTCTCTCTTCCAGGACTACAAAGGTCCCCAAATTCGATTCCTACACCGTTTCTCGCTGCATGAAGTTCTACACGTCGTGCCTGTCGTTAGAGAATGGCGCAAAATCGCTTGGGCAAAGTTCCCAGCATCTTGGCCTAAGCATTTTGAACCGTATTATTAGGCTATCTAGTTAAATTAGAGAATTTTAGCGAAAGGTCTCAAAAAATAAGTTTTAAAACGCAAGATTCAATTGCGTGATTTCTCCTAAAAATACCGTACAAATAGATAAATTTATCTCTGTGCATATCAACACAGATAATGCAAACAGATAAATTTATCTGTGTTCTTTCTACATGGTTTGAAAAGGTATAAATAAATTTATATGTACTCTTTATACGTGTTTTCAGTAAGACACATAAATTTATCTGTATTTTTTACACGTGCTTTCAATAAAAAATAGATAAATTTATTTGTATTCTTTATACATATTTTAAAAATGTACAGATAAATTTATCTGTTCTACGATATTTTTGTCCCAAAAAAATCTTACGCGTTAAAATTTTTTTGAGAATAGATCTTACTAGTTAAAAAATCTTATACCGGATGAAAAATAATAAAATTAAACTGTTCACTAATTTTTCATTTAAATTATTGAATTAGTAATCCATTTGTGTTTGATTAATAGAATATACTATTTTTTTAAATATTAATATATTTTGTACATATATATATCTATTATACATGTATTAGTCACCATTCTTTAGGTGGGGCCAATTTCTTGTAGGATAAGGTTATGGCGTATATAGGTACATAGACGCTATGTACTGAAGC
>JAOTRH010230289.1:0-10199 GCA_034768845.1 Heliamphora exappendiculata
GTATTAAATTAAAAGGGGCTGTAACACCCTGGTCCAGACCCTAGTAGTAATCACGTAGATTATAATAACTTGGCTCAAATCCTAGTATTAGTGATAGATAAATAATGAGAACTTAGGTCGCTACATGAATAGAAGAAACCCTAATCAGCCCAAAAATTCTAATTTGACCCGAAAACCCTAAAAGACACCAAATACTCGGAGATAAAGTCTTAATACTCAGAAAGGTCTCGGGACAGCTTAAATTAAATAAATAATATAAAATATTAAATTAAAAATAAAAATTCCTTTAATTAAGGTAAAATGACCATTTTGCCCCTAATATAGCAAAAAATTTTAAAAATTCACAATTTGACACATGGGCATCCAAAATTAGATATTTATATACAATTAATTAATAAAATATAAAATAACAACAAAAATAATCAAATTACCATTGCATGGCCGGTCACCTAGGAATTTGTGCCCAAAAAACTACTTTTTACCTTTTAAAGCTTAAAAATGAGAAAAAAAAATGTATAAATTAAGCATTATTTTGACTCAATATTTTTTTTACAAGTAATATACATACTAATATAATAATATAGGTCAATAAAAGTAAACAAATAATTATTTAAAATCTCTCTACACAATAAATAAGTCAAAAAGCCAATTCTAATAAAACTAGCTTAATTTAGCTTAAAAGCCTACACTTATTTATTTAATTACTATCAAAATTATGATAAATCATGAAAAAACTAAATTAATTATAAATACATTAATATAATAGGTTTTAGTAGAATTAGGTACATAAAATTAATATTTTTTGTAAATATATCCACAAAAATGTACCAAAATACAATTTAAAACCCAAATTAAATACAAAATCAGCATTTTAGTCTCCGAAACATGCCCCAACCGAATCCCCATATGCACAACCTGAAAATATCTCTTACATAATCACCTTAATAAGAGCTAACCTCCCATGCAACCAATCATAATAAAGAAAATTTTAAAATTTCTTACACGAGCATAATTATGCCCACTTTTTAAAATTTTATAAAAGGAGCCATATCTCTCCTCCTCCACACTTCGGTCACATTAGAGAGAGTGAGACAAGAAATTTGGGAGTTTTGAGTGTTCTTCAAGTATGGAGAGAAGGAGAGAAGAAGGAAGGAAGAAGGAGGAAGAAGCTAGGAGGAATCAAGGAGAAAGCGTCAAAGCTAAGTTCACTTCTTCTTCAAACTATTTGAGCATCAAAAAAGGTAAGCACCTTCTTTAAACCTTATGATATTTTCCCTCAAGATACCCTTCAATCCATCCCTCTAACAAACCCTAAGAAAAAAAATGAATAATAACTCAAAAAAGGCGTTATAGATGCAAATAGTGGACTGCTAGGGCAGGATTGTGTTTTGTAAGAGCTTGCATGTGTATATTTTTAAGTTTTATGGCTTGTGTGTATTCAGGAGTTTTGGTTTATGTGAGTTTATAACATGTATGCAAAGAAAACATGTAAAAAAATGTACACAGCATAAACTAAGCAACCAAAACCCTATGTAGCCTGATTTTCTAGACTTACTTTCTGCCACCAAGTTGAAAACATCATAACTAATTGTATAAAAATGATCTTAAAGTGATATTTTGAGGTCCCTTTCATTCAAAATTGATTTGAAGTTATTTCATTGGGTAGAACGGCAGATATATCATTTTGGCCAAAGAGTGTCACATCTTGACCACTCTGAGTTGCAGACTTAAAAACCTTAAGTTAGAGTGAGAATCGAGCTTCCGACAAAACATAAAACTTGTAGACAATATATTTATCTTTCTATCCACCGAAAAGGAGCCAACAATATGAAGTCTTGATAGGTCACAAGCCTTCCCAAAGTCACTGTTAAGGTTCAATGACTGACAGACCTCTCTGTTACACATTTTTGTGAGAGCCAAAATCTAACATTTTAGAAGCCAAATCGAAAGGTGGTAAACATGAAAAATGTAGCTAATATATTAAACTAAATACTAAGCAAACACAAGCCCAAAGTACTCTCGGAGGATACCACAAAGACTTTGAGCATTTTATGTTAAAAACACACTCTGCAGACCCTTTTTAGGCCCACTGATCCCTTTTTATAAATTTGCCAAAATCTCAAATGTTTTCCAAATAACTTGACTTAGAACAAAACATAAAATTTGCAGGGGACACCTTAAAATAAAATCTCACAAAAAATGAGAGCCATATCCCTTCATATGTTACCCCAAAACCGTGGCCAATAGAGGCCTAATTTCTAAGATTTTCTCTGTAAAATGCTGAAGGATTTTTACTAAAATAAAATAAATGACCTTTTCACTTTAGGAACTGAGCTTGGTGATAAACATGAAAGTTATAGAAAATATTTTTATCTAATTGGTGTTAAAAGTTTAGAAATTAAATCATTGTCTAAGTGCTTCAAAACACTGTCGCAACTTTAAAACTAGCAATTTAACTTGTACCTAAATTTGGCTAAGTGTTTGAATGTTGTGTTACTTATGAGATTTGAGTGTGTGAGCCTTATATGAACTTTGTGAGTAATTAGTGTATTAAAATGATGCTTTTGATGAGATGAACTCATGCCAATGGTTCGAGTCTATGTTGCTTAAATTGTGGTTATGTTTCACATGATTGTAATTAATGCTTTAGCAAGTTGTACCATGTGTCATGTCCTATTTATATACCATGCAACAATTAATTGTACATGAGAGGCATATTGCATGTCATGGGCATTTTTCCATTTCATCTTGGGTTATATGAGTTCCCTTCGTATCTTTCGATTGGGTTAGGTGACATGAAAATCAATTATTCAGTGGTTGTGGATCTAGGGCGTCCCTGGTTGCCAAATGTGATATTGAATTGGAGGTTTTTATTATAAAAGGGCGATTTAGGCACCATGGGATCGTCACTAGCTTTAATTAGACTTTGGGTTGATGCTTATTGAGCATTCTAGTACTTAATGTGGGATCGATTGGTCTAGATAAGGATGGATAAAACTGGTTGGCCCGCCCCCATGCTGTTGTCATTGAGTAAAACGACTGAAGCATGTAGGCAAGGCGAGCGTTTACCTTTCGCAATGAGGTTAAGATAGGGTAAGTGATCAATATACCATCAAGTCTACTCTGTAATTCTCGGCGTGGAATCCATGATACTGTTCTGGAAGTACTTGGGGTTGGGCATTTGCATTTCATTCATCTACATCACGCACTCAAACTTCTGTTCTTATATGTGCTCATCCTGTTGAAGATGATAATTTGCATATATCTTTGTTCCCTTAACTTTGCATTGGGTATTATATGATATGCATTGTAGAATATCTCATCGTGAGTTTGTTAGACGGCTTAGGGAATTTGCTTATGGGCTTCGGCTCATGGCATTCGTCCCACAGGTAAAGAAGAAGGACCTTTTTGAGGAAGGCATGTTCATTAAGGAAGAAGACTATGAAGAAGGGGTAGAGTTGCAAGAGCAGGTCAACCCTAATGACGCAGTTTGAAGACGTCGAATGTTTACTTTTTGATCTTTTTGTTTAGTTTTCCACGGACATAATGTAACTTTTATTAAGATTTCTGGATGACTGTAATTATTAAGTGTTTTGAACAATCTCTGAACCGTTAATGATGTCGTAGTTATCTAATGTATTTATGAACATTTGGCTAGAATATATCCCTTATTTATAGTTACATATGTCCCAACATGCCCGGGGAACGGGGTGTCACAGTTGGTATCAGAGCCTAGGTTTAGTGAACCTTCAGCCCTTTGGAAATAGGAGATTACGAGTTCTGTAGCGTAGAAATACTGTAGAGTATCTGTACTATTAAGTCATCACGTATAATTTTAATAACTTAAAATCTTTACCTTATGATTTTCTCTATCTTTCTTTCTTTAAGATGGTGTCCTGTCTGACACAGAACCAGCCAGGGAACTATGGGCAGCATCGAAACTAGAGGACTTAGACTTCGAGGAAGAACCTGCCGAAGAGCAAGACCCAACAGACGTATTTTCGTTAGCATGGATGTTTCCGAACAAGTGGTCAGCGTAAGGAGAGGAAGAGGTCGAGGAAGTAGGAGCAAACGAGGAACCCGATGTAGTAGGGGACGAGGCGGACTTCAGAACAGACAATGAGGAGGGTCTTGAGGACGACGACAAGAACGAGGAGTTAGCCATCGCTTTCTTTTATAATCCACTAGAGGCACCACTGCCCGAATCAGAGGACGACAAAGAGACAGATGAGACAATTTACTGGAGCCACCAAGACTATTCCAAGGACTACCGTATTGGTGAGTGGGTTTATGCCTGAGTATTCCTATAAAGGACAAAGAGGAAGCCAGAATCTTTCCCTCGATTTGTAGGTCCAATAATGGTTCTAGGAAAACATGACAAAATAGCATATCGAGTGGAAGTACCACCAGGGTTTAAGGAGCGACTCAGAGATTTAGTAAAGACCCAATGGCTGCATACGACAATGCCGAGAGATAAACGAGGGATCGTTGACCCACGCAGCTCAGATATCAACTTCGATGATCCGAAGACTTATGAAGAGGTACAACGACCATCATAGATAGAGCTCATAGAAGGCTAGGGAACATTTGGTACGTGGAAGTGCAGTAGCGTTGCTACGGCATTTATGAAGTGAATTGGGAACGTGAGGCAGTTGTCCGTCACTTTTATCTGCATTTGTTTGTTTAGACTTTAGTACGCTAGGCGTTGTATTTTTCTTTTGTTGTGTGTATGCTATGTGATCTTTTTGAGAACCTTGTACAAGTTACATATCGAATAAAATGCAAGTATTCGTTATTAAATTCTTTGTAAACTATCTGAAAATTATAAGCTATCTCATAATCTCAAACTATATCTACAACATCCCAAAAACATGAAGACAATTAAAAATGGAAACAACCTCCTAATCTCGACACTCTGTTAAATAGTTAATAGACGACCAAACCCCGATAAGTTGACTAACTCCTAGAAGATAAAGCACTCGAAGTAGCATAAGTTTTGAAGGAACGTCGTTAAAACCCCGCAATTTCACCCTTATAAGTTTTTTTTTCCAAACCCTTGTATCAACTTCTATACTGATTAGAATTCTTTGCCTATCTTTCATTCTAATAGCATCGATCCTCAATAATGCTACCCAGTAACATTCATAAGTAATCCTTCACCACCATTCATTTCTTGACTTCAATACTACATCCGACTGAAGCAATTTTGTGAACTCTTGAAATCCTAACCTAAGGAGTTGACTTTGATGCTTGAATTGAAATATATTAGGCTGACGTAATTTCAGGGCAAATATCCATTTTGGCTACCCGTTGCTTAAGCATACCTTTTGTCAAAGTCTGATACTGCACAGATTAGTCCCAAGGACATCCTCTTTGTAATGTTCATTAATTGCTGATTTCTTATCTCTAGTGCACCTAAGCTTCAATTGACCTCTTGACCCAAGCCAATGGTGATTACTTTAACAATGACCCCATCCCTTTGAACCATCTGGTTTCCACCCTAAGTTACTCTAGTCCTAGTTATGATTTGTACCATTCGAAATCCTCAGCTAAATGCTTATCTAGTTACTACTTTATGGTCATCTTCTTCAAAATTGATAAAATTGAGCTGACTATCCTTATTGAACTCCACGTATGTTTTTGCTTGGTAATCCTCAAAATGCTACCCCGTAGATCTTTAAGTGACTACGACGAACATCAGGATAGTACATTATTAGACTTCAACACTTTCATGGAAGATTAGAACAATGCACGGAACCCTCTAAACGCCTTTTCGAATCGTGAGGTAACCTTCCCTCAACATTACAATTCAAAGCACCTTCAACGTTCGCGTTTAACAAAATTTTGAAGATTGAGACCCCCGACTATAGGAATGGTTAAGTAAGGGTTTACTCAACTATTTACACCTTTTCAAAGGACCCAACAAGTAGAACTATACCATCAACAATCTATAGTTAGAAACAACAGCTTCACACTAAAGGACTCATAACATCACTATGTGATAAAGTTTAGACTTTTCCAGACTAATTCATAGTGGACCCACACATCCAACAAACCAAAAAGTAAAAGATTCGTGCTAATGGTAGAGAAGCAAAAAGTAAGAGGCAACCGCAAGCTAAGGGAACCCTTAGTATCCAAGTAATGAAAGAATATCTGTACGTATTAATATTCACGTCAACTTTTCCCACCAAAATAATAGTATCCGAATTTGGCCATCCCCACTTTCAATGGAGAATTTTTTACAACGATATGAGCACCAGGAGCATGATGGAGAGTTTATAATCAAACCACATTGGATCACATGACTCGATATTTGCCTCAGACATACCTTTTATCCCATTCAATTGCCTTAAAGTGACCAACCACCAGAGAGAAATGATCCAATCAATGGAAGAGACATCCAAACCCTATATACTAGCACATAAAGGACAAACGATGGAAGCTAAGAGAAACGATACAGCACTTGAAAAGGTTAGAAAGCATTTGATTAAGGACTTTGTCGTTAAGATTTGTCAAAGATCACCTCAAAGTACGATAACATTTGGGTTGTAATAAATTACCTTACTAAGGCCGCCCGTTTTCTATTCGTTAAACCTCATGACACATTGGTAGTTACAAGCAAAAAGTATACCTGTGAAATTTTATAGCAATGAAAGTTCTTTACCATATCTAAACGAGACCCGCATCTCACCTGGGCAGTAAAAATACTCAATTCTGAACCATTTAAAGTATGTTAAGAGTAGGCAAAAAGGAGATTGAAGGAGATCCTTATTTTGGTCAAGGCTGCTTACAATAATGAGCTTCCAACTAGCCTTTGCAACTATATGAGGTTTTATGTGTGAACAACACTGCAAAATTATCAGTATACGGGATAGAAACAGAAAGAAATTGATTGGCTGGAATAGATTTTTGTAAGTCAATGAAGTGAGACCCGGAATATAATAACGAAAATTCATATAAAACCCAAAATGGTAGCCTTGCTGTGACGATCTTTGGGGAAGAACGATAGAATCTCATTGAATAAGACTCTTCATACTAATAGAGAGATTGAGTGTCATGCTTCACCTTAAAAGTATAACCAACTTTAGCAAATAGTTCCGTGACCCCTTTTTCCTTTCTTTAGAGATGGCGGAACAAAGACAAAACCATGGATGTTTAGCAAAAGTAGGAAAAACTAAAGAGGAAGAGGAAGTTCCGAGCTTAACACAAATTTTGTAAGATCTAAAAGCTAACTTGGATCGATCGCAAGGGAAAGCACCCTAGGAAGGATCATGGTACTTATCGGACCTAAGAGTACAAAATATCCCAACACTTGAGAAGAAGAATTTTCCCCGAACAGCGGACGTTTGGATTAAGGCCACAAAGCAATAACAACTAACATTAAGAGCTTGTTACAGGTGCAACCTACCAGGACATAAGATGATGCACTACTCGACAAGAATTGGAGAAGATAATCAAGGAGGACCACTGCGAAATAACAAGAAGATCACACGCTCGAAACCTTACCCTCAAGATGACCAACGAGAACAACTAGGAAAAAGGACACTAAAATTAAGAATATGCTATCAATGCCATAAGCTTAGACATAAAAGATCTGAGTACCCACTACGAAGGGAACTAAACTACGACCACCGTCAGCCATAACAGAGTTACAAGGATCAAACAAATTTGTTGTAGCAAGGAACAAGTGGGTTGAAAAAGGTGGTGCAACCTTACCAACCAGAGAGTGAAGAGTTGAGCGTTCGCCCTCCATAGAAGACAAACTCAACGCTCTGCTTTAACTGTAATAAGATCGGACATAGAAAGTTTGAATGCTCGCTGCCAAGGGGAAGAAACTACAATGTTTGTCAAAAGGGAATGGGTAGTTCGGTAAGGATGATATAACTCGACCAATAAGAGAACCAATGGACAAGAGACTCGCCTTCACAAGAGAAAAAGGAGTATTCGTTGGTGATTGGAGGTATGCCCGAATTTGCAAACTCTAAGATATACGTTAGCTAAACTTGTTGCATTATCTCGAAAAAAGATATGCTTAAAGAACAAAGGCTTTTAGGTTAGCTCTAGTCAAACAAACTCTTACGCCACGAATAGGCAACGTGACCTTTGAAAATCGTGTAAGTATCAATCTAGGATGCTAGTAAAACAAAACAACAATAGCTCAAAGTGATAAACATATCAACCCGACCTCATCCACACCCTCAATAACAAATAACTCAAGGATACAACTTCGAAGAGAAGAAATATAAGTAATCATCCACAACCATCCACATAAAATTTTGACGACGAAATTTATTTAAGAGGGGTAGATTGTAACACCCCAATTCGGATCCTAGTAGTAACCACCTAAATTATAACAATTCTGCTCAAACCCTACTATTAGCGACATATAAACAATGAGAACTTAGATCGCTACATGAATAGAAGAAACCCTAACCTGTTCGAAAATCTTAATTTGACGCAGAAACCCTAAAAGATACCAAATACTCGGAGATAAAGCCCTAATACTCAAAAAGGTCTCGGGACCGCTTAAATTAAGTAAATAACATAAAATATTAAATTGAAAATAAAAAATTCCTATAATTAAGGTAAAATGACCATTTTGCCCATAGTACAACAAAAAGTCTTAAAAATTCAAAATTTGACACATGGGCAACCAAAATCAGATATTTATATACAGTTAATTAATAAAATATAAAATAACAACAAAAATGACCAAATTTCCCTTGCATGGCTAGCCACCTAGGAATTTGTGCCCAAAAAGCTACTTTTACCTTTTTAAACTTAAAAATGAGAAAAAGATATATAAATTAAGCATTAATTTGACCTAATTCTTTTTATACAAGTAACATGCATACTAATATAATAATTTAGGTCAATAAAAGCATAAAAATAGTTATTTAAAGTATCTACACAATAAATAAGTTAAAATGCCAATTCTAGTCAAACTATCTTAATTTAGATTAAAAGCTTACACTTATTTATTTAATTGCTATAAAAATTATCATAAATCATGAAAAGACTAAATTAATTATAAATATATTAATATAATAGGTTTTAGTAGGTTTATGTGCATAAAATTAATAATTTATGTAAATATATCCACAAAAATGTACCAAAATATAATTTAAAACCCTAATTAAATACAAAATCAGCTTTTTAGTCTCCCGAACATTCCCCAGCCAAATCCCCATCTGCACAACTTGAAAATATCTCTTACATAATCCCCTTAATAAGAGATAACCTCCCATGCAACCAATCATAATAAAGAAAAATTTAAAATTTCTTAAACAAGCATAATTATGTCCACTTTTTAAAATTTTGTAAAAGGGGCCCTATCTCCCCTCCTCCATACTTAGGTCACATTAGAGAGAGAGAGACCAGAAATTTGAGAGTTTTTAGTGTTCTTCAAGTGTGGAGAGAAGAACGAAAGAAGAGGGAAGGAAGAAGGAGGAAGGAGCTAGGAAGAATCAAGGAGAAAGCGTCAAAGCTAAGTCCACTTCTTCTTCAAACTGTTCGTGCATCAAAAAAGGTAAGAAACTCCCTTAATCTTTCTGATATTCTCCCTAACGATACCTTTCAATCCATCTCTATAACAAACCCTAAGAGAAAAAATGAATAATAACTGAAAAAAGGCATTGTAGATGCAAATAGTGGACTACAAGGGCAGGATTGTGTTTTGTAAGAGCTTCCATGTGTATATTTTTAATTTTATGGCTTGTGTGTATTCTGAATTTTTGGTTTATGTGAGTTTATAACATGAATGCAAAGAAAACATGTAAAAAAATGTACACAACATAAACTAAGCAACCAAAACCCTAAGTGGCCTAATTTTTTGGACTTACTTTCTGCTACCAACTTTAAAACAGCATAACTAATTGTAGAAAAATGATCTTAATGTGATTATTTTGTCCAGATCTAGATTTTTGAGTTTTATTTCATAAAAAATTGGGTTGAAGTGATTTTGTTGGGAAGAACTCCAGATATCTCATTTTGATCCAAGAGTGTTAGATCTTGACCACTCTGAGTTGCAGACCTAAAACCTTAAGTTAGAGTGAGAACCGACCTTCGGTCAAAACATAACACTTGTAGAAAACATAGTTATCTTTCTATCCACCAAAAATGTTCCAACAATATGATGTCTTGATAGGTAAAAAGCCTTCCCAAAGGCACTATTAAGGTTCAGTGACTGACAGACCTCT
>JAOTRH010230309.1:0-10198 GCA_034768845.1 Heliamphora exappendiculata
TCGAGGTTGTGGTGCGAGGCTTGAGCGTGTTGATGCTTGAGGGTGTTTGATGAGTGTTTGATGGGTGTTTGGAGGTTTGATTGGAGCTTTGAGAGTAGAAACCAATGAACCCGTAGCCAAAAACCATTTTCTGGGCAGTTTAGTTGACTGGACTGAGGTGGTCAGTCAACTGAATCATGCTTTGGAGAGTTCAGTCGACTGGACCAGGAGGGTTAGTCGACTAAAATTGCTTCTGTTTGGTTTCTCCTTTTCTAGTGAGATTTTCAGTCGACTGGGGGCTTGGGCCAGTTGACTGGGGTCCTGTGTGGGCTGATTGGTGTTGATGTTGATGGTTCAGGTGGTTTGTTTGGGCCAAGGTTGGTTTGCAAATGAGGTTTTTACGAAAACTTTTGGGAGAAATGTTTTTATTGGAGGCTTGGAGCTAACCCTAGGGGTTGAGGCTCGTTTTCTAAATATTTTCATAAAATGTGTATGTTTGTACATGTTTTGGTTTGATCTCAATGGTTTCATGGATTGGATCTCATGCTTATACAAGCATTGTATAACTGCTTTTGGGGAAAATATTGTGGAAATGTTTTGTTTTGATCTCCTGGTGAGGGATGGATCTATGTACATATGTAATGTAATGTTTTGAGAAATATTTTGAGAAGACTATCTAAATGTACCGGGATGACGTGTATGTGGCACAAGTTGTCCTTGGTGTAAATCTTGAAACGTGCGCAGCGGAGGTACTCAGGTCCTTCGGGTTAGTCCCCGTAAACTGAGACGGATGGGTGCTTAGTTCCCTCGGGTCATAGCCATAAACTAAGTGGTACGTTCATGGTGCTCCGTATAGAACCTGTGTGTATCTTGGCGATCCCACGATATCTGGAGGCTAGATACTGGATATGAGTCTATAGTTGTGACCTTTGTCCCCTGGTGATAGAGTCGGTACATAGGATCTTATTCTTCTTTGCCGCGATGGTACATTCCGCGAGGAAATGATGTTTTTGATTACTGTTTTTCCTTAACTGCGGTTGGTTATTTGCAACTTTTGCATCAGATGATTTTAAGGATGAAAACAGGGTTTTATGTTAATAAAACCGTTTTGGGAGACTTGTGTGGTCTGATGGGAAAACTTGAAGATTTTGGATGGACAACCTATTTTGGTTTTGTGGTTGAGTTCGCTCCCACCATATGATTGCGTATTCCTACTTTACAGCTTATTATTTGTTTTCTATTGGGTTTCGGCTCACGAGTGGAAATTTTCTGTAAAACCATTTTCAGGTGATGATGTGGCTAAGGAATAGATTGGTGGTGCCCACGGTGGCAGAAGACTTGTATAGTTTTCTTTCTTTTTGGTATGCCTGTTCCTGAAGGCAGGTTTTGCACGCCATAAGGCGATATATTGTACGCATGATTGAACTGTTGTCTTTTATTTATGTGAGATACTCTTTTGTTGGGTATTATATTGGTTTGAACAGGCAGATTTCAATATATGAAAACCTGTATTTTCATATAAAACTGGTGTTTGGTAGATTTTCACGTGACCTCAGGTTTTGGGCATGACAGGTGAACTCTTGCGATAACCCCCTTGTGGTCCCCCCGCACTTCGATGGGCCAAACGCCATCAAGGTATGAAGCTTGGCGGAAAGGACTTAGATGACGATCGCCTTTTTTTGGACATCCTCACTCCAGAGTGGGTATGTCATTTACTGCTCCTGCTCATTCGTTCTTTTCATTTCTTGTACATATACTGTTTACTGACATGCTTTTTTGATTTTCAGGTCCACTGGTACTTATGGATCGGTATGGAGGAGTGAGCTGGTGCCGATTTGATGCAGATCCGCAAGGTTACCCGGACCCACATCTTGCTTGAGGGGCCATTCTACAGAGAGTGGTACCTTGGCGAGTGCATTGTTCGGCAGTCCCTGGGGTATGACCATTTTCATATCTCAAGGACGCCTTCGGTTGCGATGCGCCATACCGACACCCTCTGCATGGTCGAGATTATTCGCGCCATGATAGGTCTTGATGCTGCTATGTTGATCGAGGGCGAGGATCGTGACTATACGCCATTCTATGTTGATCGGGGTCCTCCTCCCACTACCCTGGGTCCTATCCACCTTGAGCTTCCATGGAGCAATCCAATCCTTATAGGCGGATTAGCCTCTTTTGAGAAACGCCTTTCTCAAATACAATAAAATGATAAGAAAGTGTACAAGAGAATGCTCCTAAGATGAGCAAACGAGTACAAACAATGAAAGTTCTAACTCACTTCTCAATGGAATATAACAATGAAGCTCAATAAGAAATTTAATGATCTTTTCTCTAAAAAATATGAATAAAAAAACTCAAGGAATTTAAACACAAAGAGAGTGTACAAGAAAGAATGTTTGAGAGGCTTTTGATAATTAAAACAAGAGCTCAAGTGCTCTATTTATAGGCCTCAAAATCAGACTAGTCGTTGGGCTAAATAAGGTAATGTCAAACTAGTCGTTTTTAGCAAAAATTCAAATTTTAGCTTGTTCAGTCGACTGGATAAACTAGTTCAGTTGACTGGACTAGCCTTTAGCCGACGGGACCTCAAGGGTCAGTCGACTGACCTGTTTAGATCTGAAATTTTTTTTTTGGCCAGTTCAATCAGTCGATTGGGGGCAAACTATTAGTTGACTGGATATTCAAAATTCTAGATTTTTGTCTTTCCAAAATATTTTGATCACTTTTTGTTTTGAAAATATATTTTTAATACTTTTAGGAATCCTATGAGTTTCAAAAGAAATATCCATGAGTTTAGTGAATGTACATAGATCCTAAAAATAAAATTTAAAATTTGTTCTTCAATCCTTTAATAGCTCAACTCTTTCATTTGTTCTAAAAACTTGTCGCCAAAGAATATAATTTGAAATTTTTCTTCATGACTTCCACTTTGTATCTTGGATTGTGCTAAGCATATATTTTCTGTAGACAATCTCAATATGCACAATTAGATATTTAGATTTGTTATCATCAAAATCGGTAATTGAAACCTTGTTAGACCAACAATCTCCTTATTTTTTATGATGACAAACACAAAGCAAAAAAAATATAAGAAAGCTTAAATAAAACTCTCCCTATCAATAAGCATGAAATAATGATATTTGAGAGTTAAATAACTCCCCCTGATAATGCGCATAAATTGTGAAGTTACTGAATTTTATTTTATTCAAACGACTTGTTCCATAAAATATTTTCCTATTTTGAAGGATCTTTCAAATGTTAAGCCTTTTTAATCATTCACTTGAATATAAGATTGAGTTAGTAACATGCATATATCCATTCAAATATTCAATATCAATCATATGATAAACATAACCACTTAAGCATAAACATTCATATGATAAACTAATTAAATATAACCATTCATAAACATAATACCATCCATAAATAATATGAATATCCAACCATCCATAAATAATATCCAAGCATAATAAAATCCAAGCACAACCATAAGATAAATAATATTAAAAAAACTGAAAGTATAAGAGTAGCATAAGTACATGATCCAAAATAATGCTCTCTAAAAGATAATTAAGAAGATAAAGATGCAAATAAAGATGCTTTCTTTTTTGCGCACTTGTTTCTCCCCTTTTGGCATTATAAAAAAGAAGTGGAGCTAGAAGTAGCCTCGGCGTCATCGTCATCACCATCATCCTCGGGTGGAGAAGCGTTATAGGGTAGAACGCGTAAGGCATCCTCGATACGAGTGAGGCGAGAGTTGATTTTGGCAAATTGTTTGTCAACCCTCTTTGTGAAAGACTTTACCATTTTCTTTAAAAATGATTTAGTGGAGGGATCAAGAGCAGGAGTAGCAGCAGGAGCAGTGGTAGTAGCAGGTGCAGGTGCTGAAGGAGTAGTAAATGGAGGAGCATCAGCCTGTGCATAGGCGGCAACCTCGGCTTCCTCATCACTATCTTGCATAACTTGAGGAGCTTGCCTAGGAGTTTTGGGTAGCCATTGTCCATTTTGTAAATGATAACCCATTTGCTTTAGAGTGGTGGCGGTGAGAAAGTCAGAGTTTTTGAGTGGAAGAAAATTAGAAGGAGATGGAAAAAAACCAAAAGACTTAAAAAGTGGTGTGAGAAAATCTCCATATAGAAGAGTATGCCATTTGGTACTTTCTTTCGAAAGCATCAATTGACAAATCAATGAGGGAAAGCCAAGATGTTTCTCCATGTCGATACACCACAATATAAAACAATCAAAATATGAAATGTAAGTCCGAGAGCCACTACGAGGCAAAATGTTCTATGTGATAATTAGATGAAGAATTTTGGCATTGAGGGTGAGTTGTGAGTAAGATGGGGTGAGAGCAAAATTGAGAGGAGGTTCAGTCATGATCATGGGTAAAAGGGTTTCGGGAGTGAATTCTTGGGCCATGATCCATGATTGAGATGAGATTTGTGGACATATAAAGTCTCCACGACCCATTCCAAAAAGATTTGCTACGTCTTTATTGGAAAATTGATATGTTTTCCCACAAAGATAAGTAGTGAGGTGAGTGTAACGATCATTTGGATTTGGGTTTAGTTCTTGAGAGAGATTGGCATAGAATAGTGAGTGATTTGGGGATAGACACCTTTGAGTTGATAGAATATGTATGGCCCCCAACCATTTTTTGAGAAAAGACATAAAATATGAGGAAAATGAGCATCCCTGAATTGCATGTTTAGGATCTTACCAAAAATAGGATCGAAAGATTGGAGATGATGTTTATATAGAACTTCGGTGCGACTTGAGTTGAACCATTGGTCATTTTCACCGGTGGGTTCCTCTCGTGCTATGGATTTGTCTTTGCCTCCTCTAACCCAAGGTGCCATTTGGAAGGATTTAAGGAAAGAAATGTAGGATTGAGAGGTGGAGAATTGTTGTGGGAGAGTGTGATATGAGGGAGAACCTTTCTCAAGTCAAAACAAGGTAGTTTTGTGCCCTAGGAGGAGAATCCGAGAGGTGAAAAAAAAAATAAAACAGAAAAGCTGCTCGGCTTCCCTAGGTTTTAAAAACCCCGAAGGTTCAGTCGACTGGAGGGGTATGTTCAGTCGATTAGACTGATTAAAAATGGTTCAGTCGACTGGAAAATGGAGTTCAGTCGACTGGTCAGTATGTTTTCACATTGTTTGATTTCCAGCAGTGCCTGAGATGAAAAGGTTCAATTAACTTTAAAATTCTGCTTTAATTAAGATTATACAACCTCACGAACATGAATTAGGCCCAAATCTTGTCTAATTGTAATAAATCGATCCTCATTAAGAGGTTTTGTAATAATATCCGCCCATTGTTCACTAGTGCTCACAAATTCTAAGAAAATATCACCTTTTTGTACATGATCTCGAAGAAAGTGATGTCTTATTTCAATGTGTTTTGTTCATGAATGTAATATTAGATTTTTAGAGATATTTATCGCACTTGTATTATCACATTTAATCGGCACAATATCGTATTTTAATTTAAAGTCATGAAGTTGTTGTTTCATGTATAAAATTTGTGCACAAAAACTACCTGCAACCACATATTCAGCTTCAGCAGTAGATAAGATTACAAAATTTTGTTTATTTGAAAACCAAGAAACAAGTGATTTTCCTAAGAAATGACATGTGCCACTAGTGCTTTTGCGGTCAATTGTGCAACCAGCAAAGTCCGCTTTAGAATAACTAATCATTTCATAAGAAGTAAATTTACGATACTATAAGCCTATATCTATGGTGCCAATTAAGTATCTTAAGATTCTTTTTATAGCAATTAAGTGTGATTGTTTAGGACATGCTTGATATCGTGCACACATACATACACTAAACATTATGTGAGGTCTACTTGTAGTTAAATAAAGTAAGCTACCAATCATACATCGGTAGAGCTTAGTATCTACCGATTTTTCTTGTTCGTCTTTGTCAAGTTTAGTTGAGGGACTCATTGGAGTTCCCGAAACCTTTCCATCTTCCATTTTGAAACGCTTGACCATTTCACGTACATATTTTGATTGGTTGATGAAGGTTCCATTCTTTGCTTGCTTGATTTGGAGTTCAAGAAAGAACGTGTGCTCTTCCATCATGCTCATCTCAAACTCTTTTTGTATGCATACAGAAAATTCCTTGCACAACTTTTCATTAGTAGCACTAAAAATAATATCGTCTACATATATTTGCATAATAAGCACGTCTTCATTGTTTATTTTGATGAATAAAGTTGTGTCAATTTTTTCTCTTGTAAATCTGTTTTCTAATAAAAAATTACTTAGTCTTTCATACTAAGTTCGAGGAGTTTGTTTTAAACCATACAATACTTTTGTTAGTTTAAATACATGGTTTGGATAATTATAATCCTCAAAACCAGTTGGTTGTTCAACATACACTTCCTCATTTATAAAACCATTTAAGAAAGTACGTTTTACATCTATTTGAAAAAGTTTATAGTTCTTATAGGATGCATATGCTAATAACATACGAATAGCTTCCATCCTAACTACAGGTGCATAAGTATAATCAAAGTCAATTTCTTCTTCTTGATTATAACCTTGTGTAACTAGTCTAGCCTTGTTTCGAACAACAATACTATTTTCATCTTTTTTATTTCCAAATACCCATTTAGTTCCAATTATTGTATTATCTTTAGGTCTAGGAACTAAATTTCAAACTTCATTTCTTTTACATTGGTTTAGTTCTTCTTGCATGGCTATTATTCAAGATTCATCTTCTAATGCATCATTTATATTTTTAGGTTCTTTTTGTGAGAGAAATGCAAGATAATCACAAATGCTTTTCAATGAAGATCGAGTACTTACCCCTCGTGAAGGTTCACCTATGATTTAATCCATAGAATGATCCTTCACTGTCTTTCATTATTTTGGTTGGTCTTTATGTTCATTTTGCTCATCAACCTCGATGCTTTTGTTTTTCTTGATTTGCATTTCTTCCATTTGTTTATTAATATTTAAATCATCATCAACTGGAATCTTAGAAGAAAAATGATTAGTCTCATCAAAGGTTATATGAATGGACTCGACCAATGTCATAGTTCTTTTATTGTATACTCTATAGGCTTTACTATTTGTTGCATATCCAAGAAATATTCCTTCATCAGATTTTGATTCAAATTTTCCCATTTTGTTTTTATCATTTAAAATAAAGCATTTACATCCAAAGACAT
Organism: Heliamphora exappendiculata; assembly: GCA_034768845.1. Lineage (NCBI taxonomy): Eukaryota > Viridiplantae > Streptophyta > Magnoliopsida > Ericales > Sarraceniaceae > Heliamphora > Heliamphora exappendiculata. Next base: position 7,162 of record JAOTRH010230309.1, read on the forward strand.
GAAAATAAGAAGTATTGGGCTTTCTACCATTCCATAATTCGTAAGGAGTTTCATTTAAATGATATATTATAAAAACTCGGTTCAGCACATAGTAAGCAGTATTTACTGCCTCAGCCCAAAAATATTTAAGAATATTGTGTTCATTAAGCATTGTTCGGGCCATTTTTTGTAAAGATCTATTTTTTCTCTAAACAACCTTATTTTGTTGAGGAGTGTGAGATGCAGAAAAATTATGAAAAATTTTATTTTGGTCCAAAATATTTTCAATATCTTTATTTTTAAACTCTCTTCCTCTATCACCACGATTGTGTAGAATAGAATAGCCATTTTCATTTTGAATTTTCTTATAAAGTTTAGTCAACACATGACATACTTTATCTTTTGATGCAAGAAATAAAACCCATGTATATCGTGAAAAATTATCAACTATAACAAAATAACATACTTTTCTTCCAAGACTTTGAGGTTTCATAAGACCAAATAAATCAAGATGAAGTAATTATAGTGGCTTATTTGTAGAAATTTCTTGTTTCTTTTTTAAACTTGTTGTGGCTTGCTTACCAAATTGGCAAACATCGTAAACTTTGTCTTTGATAAATTTAGTCTTACGCAATCCTTTGACCAAATCTTTCTTGACAAGTTTGGATAGGAGATCCATACTAGCATAACCTAGCATCCTATGCTATAACCAACTAGTTTCATTTACAATAGAAAAACACTTAACATTTTGAAAATTTAGATTTTCAAATCAATAGTGTAAACATTTTCAAATATTTTTGCAACAAATAAAATTTTATTACTTTCTTTGTTTTCAACAACACACGTGTCATGCAAAAATTGTAAACTATAACCTTTGTCACATAGTTGACTAATACTAAGGAGATTATGTTTATGACCATCAACAAGAAGAACATTATTAATAGATAAGTAAGATTCCTTACCGACCTTATTTATACCAATAATTTTACCTTTCCCGTTGTTTCCAAAAGTAACAAAACCTCCATCATTAGGTGTTAAGCTTAAGAATTTAGTCTTGTCTCCCGTTATATGTTTTGCGCATCCACTATCTAAATACCATCTTTCTTTTGATGGTGAGGATTTCAAGCATACCTACAAAACAGTTCAAGTGATTTTCTTTGGTACCCAAATCTTTTTGGGTCCTATAGGATTGGTGTTTTTAATTCTCCAAACTATTTTTAAAACACCATTGTTTCTTTTTAGTGGGTAGTTAAATTTAATGTGTCCTTTGTTCTTGCATTGAAAACAGGTTACATTTTCATATATATTTCTTGAGTATGAGTTTGAGAAGTTCTTTGATTGTTTTACCAAATAATTTTTAGATTTGAGTTTTACTTCTCCATTATAACATATTCCTTCTTTATTCAATGATCTTCTTTGTGCTCCTAAAAGTTTTTCAAAATTTTCTTTTCTATTTGTAAATTTATAGATGATTTTTGAATAATTTTCTATTTTTCTTTTTAGTTTACAAGATATATCATTTTCAATATTTTTACTCTTTAAGTTCACGAGTTCTTTTCTTAATCTATCATTTTTTTTGTTAAATTTGAAATCTCAATTTCAAATTTTTTTGTTAATTTATCAAATTTAACCTTTAAGATAAGTTTTTCTTTTTCCAAAGATTTAATTTGTAAACCGCGCTCTTTGGAAATGTTTTCTTTTTCATTTTTTGCATTTTTATTTAAAAGTTTTAATTCCTCAATTTCTTTAGAGAAAATTTTATTTTCATTTTTCAATTTTATATTTTTTTTTCTAATTTTAAAATATTTTTATATAAGTTAAATATTTTGTTTTTAAGTTCATTATATGACGGTATAGAGTAAGAGAAACTAGATTCATTGCAAGAATTTGAATGGAAGCTTACCTCTTCGTCTATACTGGCCATCAAATAGAAGTTGGCCATTTCTTTGTCGCTTAAGCTAGTGCTTGACTCGTTTGAATCTAAGTCATCCCATGTGGTTGCTTTCATGGCTTTCTTTTTCTTTTTTGAGTCCTTTTTGAGTAAAGAACATTCTGGCCTGATGTGCCCAGTCTTGTTGCAATTGTAGTAGATAAGTGGTTCCTTTTTGAAGTCTCATTTGCTTGAATCTCTTTTGTCAAATTTTGTGCCTCAGAATTGTCTTGAGATCTTTTTGTCTCTTTTGAGAAATTTGCCGAATCTTCTTGTGATGAAGGCAATGCCATCATCATTGATTTCTTCATCTTCATCACTGGAGCTTTCTTTTGAAGCCTTAAGGGCAATGGACTTTTTGATCTTACTTTATTCGTTGACTCTTTTACTTATCTTGAGCTCGCATGTCAATAGTGAGCTAATTAGTTCATCCAAGATCATTACTCTTAGATTTCTTGCCTTGAATATGGCTGTAGCCTTAACTTCTCATATAGGTGGTAAGGCTTTGAGTACTTTCCTTAAAAGCTCAAAAGATTGATAAGTTTTTCTAAGTGCATTATGAGAATTAATAATATGAGTAAAGCGAGTGTACATGCTAGATACAATTTCAACATCATTCATCTTAAAGCTTTCATACTCACTACTTAATCTAACAATCCTAGAGTCTTTAATATCTTTTGTGTCTTCATAAGTAATTTTTAATTTTTTATATATTTCTTTTGCACTTTTATATGTCATTATTCGATTATATTCGTTAGCATCTATAGCACAATATAATGCATTCATAGCACTAGAGTTTATTTGTAATTGCTTCATATCATTTTTATTCATTTTTTCTTCTAATTTAAGAACTTCTTTACCGTCTACAGTTTTAGTAGGAGTGAAGTTACCTTGCACGATTACCCTATAAACTCTCCAATTCATGATTTGAATGAATATTCTCATTCTTTGCTTCCAAAAGGTGTAGTTAACACCACTGAAAATTAGAGGCCGTGTGGAGTACTGACCTTTCCAAAATAGGATACACCAATACCTGTCATAGATTTTTTCCACAAAACTTATTAAGAATAATGTGATTAGCTCTGATACCAATTGATAGTAAGTGTGTAATCCTAAGAGGGGTGGGGG
>JAOTRH010230320.1:0-10197 GCA_034768845.1 Heliamphora exappendiculata
GGGGTGGGCAAGGGTCGTAGGGGAAGTGTTTTCAAATTAAAGTTGCCTAGACCTCAGTTTGCATACGGCGTCTTAGAGGGCAGAGATATATTGTGCAGTGGCCGAGGGAGACACGAGCAACTGTAAATAACCAAGTCGTGTCAGGCAGGTATGTTTTTCTTTGGCTATATGATCTATTTATGGGTCTGAGCTATGTTTAGTAAGTCAAGCCCAATGTTGCGTCGGCCTTGGGTTTTGTTAAGCTCAACTCTTTCCAGGATAGAACTAGAGCAAGTCAGGCCTATGCGAGGGAAGCCCAGCCCGAACGGTTATGGGAAACAGTCGGATCTCCGGGTCAAGTGTGCAATGTTAGAAAAAATAGATTAATAGAAAGCCGTACCAAACTGGTAGGCGAGCACTCTTATTTATATTAAAAACTAGGGAACACCATTACCTCCATATACCCGCACACACACATGATAATAACTATAATAAGTTACCACTAACATTAATAATAACAAGAATAATAGGCTACTACTAACACTCCCCTCAAGCTGGAGCATATATATCAACCATATCCAACTTGTTACACAAATACGAGACACGTGGACCTGGTAATGCTTTGGTAAAAATATCTGCCACATGTTCCTCTGTAAGAATAGACCCAAATGTAACAACTCCTTTATGATATTTGTCGCACACTAAATGACAGTCAACCTCAATATGTTTTGTTCTCTCATGAAATACTGGATCTGTGGCGATATGAATAGTAGAGATATTATCGACCCAGAGTTTGGCATAACCACTAAGAGGGAAATGTAATTCTGTTAAAAACTGCTGAAGCCACATAATCTCTGCAGTTGCTAATACTATAGCTCGGTACTCCGCCTTCGCACTAGACCTGGATATAACATTCTGTTTCTTAATCTTTTAGGAAACTAAGTTCCCACCAACAAAGACAGAGTAACCAGATGTGGATCTCCTGTCAAATGTGTATCAAGCCCAATCAGCATCAAAGTATTCTTCCATTCCCATATGTCCATGATCAAAAAATTAGATGCCCTTACCCGGATTTTTGTACAAGTACCGAAGAATACGTAACATTGCTTGACAATAGGGAACACGGGGATCAGACAAAAACTGATTCACTACACTCACAGGATAAGCAATGTCTAGATGAGTCATCATAGTAAGATAATTAAGTTGCCCCACTGTACGTCAATATTGCTCAGGGTCGAAAAGAATCGCTCCTTCTTTCAGTTCTAGCTTAATGGTAGACTCCATAGGTGAGTCCACTCATTTGGCATTCATATACCATGCTCGCGCCAGAATGTCAAGAGCATACTTGCTCCGAGAAATGAACACCCCTTTCGTATTTCTGGTTACTTCAATGCCAAGGAAATATTAAAATTCACCAAGATCTTTCATCTGAAATTTGGTGCCCAAGAATGATTTAAGTGCAACAATTCCTCTACTGTCACTACCAGTAATAACAATGTCATCTACATATACTACGAGTAATATGCAACCAGCGGAGGTATGTCGAAAGAATACCGTGTGATCTTTCGCAGACTGCCGAAGTCCAAACTCCTATACAACTGAGCTAAAACAGCCAAACCAGGTTCTAAGAGACTGCTTCAATCCATACAATGAGCGTCTCAAACGACATACCTGATTATGGGACGCCCCTTGAGCAACAAAACTAGGTGGTTGCTCCATATAAACCTCTTCCCCCAAATCACCATACAGAAAGACATTCTTCACATCAAGTTGATATAAAGGCCACTGATGTAATGCAGACAAAGACAAGAACAACAGAACTGAGGCGAGGCCATCTTAGCAACGGGTGAAAAGGTATCAAAGTAGTTAAGTCCGTATGTCTAAGCATAACCCTTTGCCACTAAACGGGCTTTCAACCGCTCAAAAGTGCCATCAGAATGAAGTTTGACAGTATCCACCCCCTTACAGCCAATAGCTATCTTCCCATAAGGAAGACTCACCAGGTCCCATGTATGATTAGTCTCAAGGGCATTCATCTCCTCAAACATAGCCTTGCGACAACCTGGATGAGAAAGAGCATCTACAATAGACCAAGATAAAGTATACTGATCAAGTGTAGTAATACCCTTCTGGACAGTGACTGGCAAACCACGATATGATGTAGTATACACAGGGTGATCTCGACAACTACGATAAGACTTTCGTAAAGCAATAGGAGGATCACTTACCTGATCAGAGACCGGATCCAGCTGAGAAGATACTGACTCAATGAGAGGAGAGTTGGTGGAGCTTGGTGAAGACGATGATTCTGAGGATGATGATATCAAAGGTAAAACCGGGGCAGCAGGAGAAGGCTCCTCGAGAATATCAACCGGAGAACTGGCAACGGGAGAAGGTGCCACTAGTAAATCAGTGGGGTAATGATACATCAGAAACCGGTCTAAACCATCATTAGCAGTGGAGGAAGGTGTAGTGGCTGGGCCATAGAATGAAGCAGATTCAACAAACACTACATCTCGGGATACTATACACCGTCGCAACTCCGAATTGTAACAACGATATCCTTTCTGTGTCTTTGGATATCCCATGAAAGCACACTTAAGTGCGCGAGCATCCAGCTTGGTCACATTTTGCCTGGTATCTCTCACATAACAAACACACCTAAAAATCTTGAGTGGTAATGAAAAGGATATCTACTGAGGATGTAAAACTATCAAGGGTGTAGCACCATGTAGAACAGAGGATGGCAATCTATTAATAAGATAGCATGCTATCAACACAGCTTCACCCCAAAAGACTTTGAAAGCTTTCATCTGGAACATTAGAGCACGTGCAGTTTTCAAGAGATGTCGATTCTTCCTCCTAGCCACTCCATTTTGTTGTGGCGTGTCTGGGTATGACATCTGGTGAATAATCCTATGTGTACGCAGGTATGTACCCAACACTCCACCAATGTACTCACCCCCATTATCACTGCGTAAGATCTGAATAGTTTTGCCAAATTGAGTTTGGACTTCATTACAAAATGTAGTAAAAACGGTAGGTAATTCAGAACGCTTCTTCATAAGATAGAGATAAGTAATTCGAGAATAATCATCCGCAAAAGTTACAAAGTACCGAAATCTAAATAAAGATGTAACAGGATACGAACCCCAAATATCTGAATAGACTAAAAAGAAAAGACTCATTGTCCTATTATTATTCCTAGACACATATTGTACACGCAGGTACTTAACAAACCGACATAACTCACACTCTAACTGTGTAACCTTACTAAAACTAGGACATAGTTTTTTTAGATTGGGCAATGAGGGATGGCCTAATCGACAATGTATATCCATAATCTGAGACGATCTCCCCGAGATTGCAACATCTAAAGTTTCATCCATCACATATAGGCCACCAGCCACCGGTCCTCTACTGATAGTATTCCTTGAAACTATATCCTAAAAAATACAATGATTAGAAAAGAATGTTACAGAGCAGTTCAAATCCTTTTGTAATCTGACTCACGGATAGTAAATTAAACGGATTAGCAAGAGTATGTAAAACATCAAAAAGGGTAAGTGATGGAGATAAAGCAACTACTCTCTGTCCCTTCACTTCTAAAGTTTCTCCATTGGCAACAATAACCCCACTGTGTCCAGGGGTCAACTGATAAGACAAAAGAGTACCTGTGGAATGGGTCATATGTGCAAATGCACCCGAGTCTATCACCCACGATCTGAGAATGGCCATATACGTAGCGGGGTTCCCTGCAACTGTGGCTGAGGGAGCATCGGCCGTGTTCTCAATCCTCATCTGTATGAACTGGTTATATTCCTCCTGAGTCATATCGATAGTTTTTCTGTCATAAGAAAATGAAAGAGCATCATAATCGGCCACAACATTGGCCACAGAGGATATAGGACACCCTTGTAGTTTTCAACACGAGTTTTGTAAACGTCTCTGCTCTCCATAATAGTAGCAGGACCTGGTATCATGTCCACCTCTACCTCGGCCTCGTCCTCGTCCTCATCCTCGTCCTCCATCACGACCTCTACCCCGGAATCCATTACCACGGCCTTTACCTTGAAATCCGCCTCTACCTCCTCCGCAAGATACACCCAGGACTGTATGATCACCTTAGTCAGCAGCCGTAATACAAGGCTCTCCGTGACTAACTGCTCTGCTCATCATCCTGAAGACCTCAAATAAAGAAGGAATATCATACCCAACCAAGATCAGGGAACGTGCTAAGTCAAACTGCTGGTTCACTCCAGCTAGAAAACAAACCAAGAACTGCATCTGTTGCTCTCTGAAAATCTCGTATCGATTGGTAAACTGTACGAACCGATCATACTCATCTGCTAACATCTTGAACTCCGTAAAATATTCTAAGAAAGGTCGCTCTCCCTGTTGTACTCTGAAGATACTCCGCATCATATCATATAGCCTTGACAAATCATTAGTTGAGACAAATGTCTCCTCGAGTATGGTCCACACATCACGAACAGTTGTGGCATTGGCCACCAAAATCTCAACAGAAGACTCCATTGAATTCAATATCTTACTGAGCAATCATGCATCATCACGCTTTCATCTTTTGTACTCATCAGATCCCTTCGCAGGAGGATCTTCGAACAAATGATCCTCATTTTTCATACCTTCAATTGTCAGCAATACCTTCTTTTTTCATAACACATGTTTGTGGTCCAGTCAATTTCGAATCCACTAATTGTGTGGATGACGAAAAAACATCCGTGATTCCTTGTCTATCAATTCCTTGCTTATCAGTACTCGTTTGAGAGTCACCAACTCTCGTAGAACTCTCCGTCGACATTACAATCTATCAATCTCAAGGAACCACGAACAATCACACCAATATGCAAAAGAACCCAACCACAACTCTAATCAATCATAAATGGACCACCAAATATACCTTCAAACTATCCCCATAGACTCAAACAAACTGTGGTAGCCTCTATACCCTTAAAATGGCAGCTAGGATCCTCCTATAGTGCTGTCAAACCAGTAGAAGGTAAATCAGAGAGATGGGAGAGCCCTGCACTAGTTGGTTGGCTAGTAGAAGATCACCAAGAGAGGCTAGGGTTTCCAAGATTGCAGCAGAGAGAGAAAAAGAGAGACAGAGGGTCGGACAGTGAGAGAGATAAGGTCGGCGAGATGGACAAAGAGGTGCGGCAAGGGAGAGATAGTGTTGGCGAGTGGCAGAGAGAGGGTCGGCGAGTGGCAGAGAGGTGTGGCAACAGAGAGACTAGGGTGGCGAGGGACCAAAGAGGGTTTCAGGGGGTCAGCAACATAGAGAAAGGGTCGGCGACAGGGAGAAAGGGTTTCGGAAGTTTGGTTAAGGTTTCGGGATGGTGGCGGCAGAGGAGGCTAGGGTGGCGACAGTGGAGGATGTAGGGTTTTGGAGGTGTGGCTAGGGTTTCGGGATGGTGGCGACAGAGGAGGCTGTCGGCATGAAGCAGGGGTTGAAGCAGGCTAAAGTTTTGGTGGCTGAAGAAGGCTAGGATTTCATGGTGTCTCTGATACCATGTTAGAAGAAATAGAATAATAGGAAGCCGTACAAAACCGGTAGGTGTGCACTTTTATTTATATTAAAAACTAGGGAACACCATTACATACATTCACCTACACACACATGATAATAACTATAATAAGCCACCACTAACATTAATAATAACAAAAACAATTGGCTACTACTAACATGCAATTCAGGTTCTAAGGGGCTTGAGCTTTTTTTCGAGTCGATTTTGCTCAGGTTGAAGAGCCTGTTACCTGCGTCTCACGAGTTGCCTTTGCTGGTGACCACAACTAAAGGTGATGAGGTCGTCGGAGGTGGTGAGGTGCTAGAGCCATTTTTGACGGTCCTATGCATGGTTTACGTGATCAAGTTCCTCTTTCTTTTGCTCATATTTCTGTTTCAGACCTTTCTCCATAAATAGTTGCTTTGGTTGATACGGAAGGGAAAAGGCAATCTACGGTGGCAGGTGGGAAGGGAGATTTGATTGTGGTGGATGGGAGTCCTTTGAAGCAGTAGGTCCCGTTGGCAAGCTTGATGTGAGGGTTTAAGGGAGGGGCTCGATGGAATCTAATGCACTTTCTTTTCCTTCTTTTCCAATGCATTTTGCTTGTGTGGGGAGGTAGGTGGGTTTGCATAGGTCAAAATGAGAAAGGGGGTGGGTTGGACCGTGGGATGCTTTGGTGATGTCGGAATAGTTACGGGTGTGGGGGGGCATAAAAAGGGGTGTTCGGGCACTTGGGTGGGTTAAGGTGATTTGGTGGTTAGGAGCGACTAGATGTTCTAGATTATACTCCTCTGAATATGTATGATCCGTTAAGTATCTTGGGTGGATTTTTCAATTCTTGGTGATGGCTCTCAGTCGAGATTGGTTTCAACTGGAGTGTTGAAGTCTTGAAGATAATTGAAGTTAACAACCAGATAGCAAGTTACGGAGTGTTTCTTTTGCTGGCATGAAGGAAGAGGCGATGTCCCTTTTTTTTGTGCCCTTTACGCGAGAAAGGGTAAGTGGAAAGTTCGCAATAGTGTTGGAAAGGTCAATCCTATTAGGAGGAGATCATTTAGGGAATTGAAGAATCTTCACTGCTTAGTGATCTCTGACATCACGGGAAAAGGTTGGGGCTCTATGGGTGGGGAGGGAAAAAAGACGAATAATTTGTTTATTTTCCAATAAGAATAAAAATCGTTCGCTGGATGTGAGGGGTTTGAATTCGGACGCGAAGAGATTGGGGTCAAGTCTCTTCTGAGGATCTGGAAAGCAGGTGTAGTTTGCCTATTTAAAATGAAGGAGAACTCTTAGATCATCTATTTTTGCATTACCCATTGATTATTTCCCTATGAAATGAATTATTTCATATGGTGGATATTCCTTGGATGGCATTGCTACATAGGCACTGGCAAGTTGCTTATAAACAAAAGGCAAAAGTTTAGTGAACTTGTATACTTTTCCCAAATTTTTTGGGGTAATTTGATTAGAACACAATGCTAGGATTTTCGAGAATAAGTTCATGATGTCAATTCATTATATAGAGTAAAGTGTGTATTTGTTGTCATTTTGGTATCGGTTTCTCCTCTATTCAAGGGTATCTAATTGTCATTATTTCTAGAGATTGGAGGGTGGTTGTGATTTATTGTAATTAGTAGTTGTGTTTTGCTCTTTTTTTGGGCTTTTGTAATTTTGGGAGATTTCTCGTCCCCACTCTTATTGTAAACTTCTATTTTATTAATATATTTTTCTTTTGTTGCTTATTGTAAACAAAAATCGACCAACCAATCACTCCAAATGCTACGCACCATGAAACCGGTCGAGGGTACAACAGGGGGTATCTTGGATATGTGGGATAAAAGAGTTGTGATTAAAGAAGAGCAAGAAGAGGGATGCTTTTCCATGCCCTGCCTCTTTCAACGTGTTGATGATTTCTGTTGGGCTTTCTCTGGAGTTTACGAACCGGGAAATGACAGAGGGAGAGAGGATCTGCGAGATAAGTTAGGTGCAGTAGTCTTCAGTTAGGATGTGCCCTGGTGTGTCGGTGGAAATTTTAATGTTGTTCATTTTCTGTATGAGAAGTCGGGCTGTAGTTTTATCTCTAGAGCCATGAGATCTTTCTCTTCCTTCATTGATGAGTTGGAGCTGGTGGACCTTCCAATCTTCGGAGGTAGCTTTACTTGGTGCAACAAACAGAGCCCTCCATCCATGTCCCAGATTGATCGTGCAGCGGCCTTCAGATAGGGTGCGCCCTGGTGTGTTGGTGGAAATTTTAATGTTGTTCATTTTCTGTATGAGAAGTTGGGCTGAAGTTTTATCTCTAGAGCCATGAGATCTTTCTCTTCCTTCATTGATGAGTTGGAGCCAGTGGACCTTTCAATCTTTGGAGGTAGCTTTACTTGGTGCAACAACCAAAGCCCTCCATTTATGTCCCAGATTGAGCACTTCCTGATTCATTCGTGTTTGCTTAATACATTAAGAATACTGCTTATTTATAAGCCTAAACCCTAATTAAAAAAGAAACTTGAATCCTTAACAAAAGGAAACAAAATAATATCCCCAGTTGAAATTTATTCAAATCTTGATAAATAAAGAAATTTAATACTATAAGAAAACTGAATAAAATACAATAATTAATTACTTCCAAAATTGATCTTTCATGTTCTTTATTGTCCACATCAATTTCTCTCCCGTTGTGTTGTTTAGTTGCCTCCGCCTCATCTCCTGTCAAATCATGCCCCAATTATACTAGACAGTGGAAGGATTCGACGCGGAAAGTGTTTGCTTAAATTTGATAATATGTGGCTGCAAGTGGATGGTTTACAGGATAGAGTGGCAAGCTGGTGGAGTATCTTCATAGTAGAGGAACATTCATCCTTACTTCTTGCCAAGAAACTAAAACTGCTTAAAACAAAGTTGAAAAAGTGGCAGGCTTAGTGTTCAAAAGGCCAAGGTTATTGTTGACATTTGGGTCTCAGATAAGTTCGATAGGCTTGATGTTCAAAAAGCCAAAGGTAATTGTTGACATTCGGGTCCTGGATGCTGAGGAGGTCAGCTCTCTCCTTGATGGGTAGAGGTCGCAAAGGAAGGCCCTGAAAAGGGAGTTCGCTAGGTTGGATAGGCTAAAGGAGATTAGCTGGAGGCAAAAATCTCAAGCTTTGTGGCCAAAGGCCGGGGATACAAATACATGCTTCTTTCATAGGGTGGCTAATGCTCCTCTAATTTGATTGAAAAGGTTCGTGTGGATTGTTCGCTTTGATAGAAGAGGAGGATGTCGGAACGAGTGTGGCTAGTCAGTCAGAACAACCTTTTTCTAAGGAAGAGTTGTTAGAGCTTTGGGAGAGCTAAGTGGGTATAAAGCCCCTAAACCTAACGACTTTACTATTGCTTCTTTTTTGTTTTCAATAATGTCAAGATATCACCAAGATGGAGGCTATGGGGTTGTTCCATTTTTTCTTTAGTCTCGGCTCCTTTGTGAGGAGTCTTAATGCTACTTTTATCACTCTTATACCTAAGAAGGGGAGGGGAGAGGATATTAGAGGCTTTAGACCTATTAGGAGCAATCTCTCTAGTCTTCCAACCTACTTTAGGTCTCTTCACATCTTGTCGGGGTCAACGGCTAAGAAGTTGGAGAAGTTGCAGAGGGACTTCGTGTGGGGTGGCATGGGGGATGACTTCAAGTATCATTTAATGTACTGGTGTACAGTTTGTTCTTCAGTGAAAGAAGGACTTGATATTAAACGGTTGATTCCTTTTATGGGGATAGGCTTACCTTCATTAGGAGCACTCTGGTCAATGGCTAAGAAGTTGAGAAGCTGCAGAAGGACTTCGTGATGGGTGGCTTTGGGTACAACGTTCTCTGATATTTATTCCCTAGCTTCGGATAGGAATGCTCTTCTCGTGGATTATGCTCGGTGGCAATCTGGCATCTATTTTTGGGGCATTGAGTTGCAAATCGGTGATGAATGGACAATAATAGATCCACAAACTATTAAAATTGTTATAGAACCCAAATAAGGGCATTCTAAACTGTTTAGTTGTAAAAATTTGCGCATACAACTCATAAACACTAGAGGCATACTCTAATTCGACAAAGAGTTCACAAGAAAGTCCGAAATTTTCTTAAAAGTGGGTGTGTAATTTGAGCCGGCCCGCGCTCCTGCCAAATCTTCAGGCCGAGCTTTTTTGTCCAAAGGTCAGCCTAAGCCCTAGGGTAAAGGGCTCGGGCTTGGGCCCGGGCCTCTGAGCGGGCTTTGACCGGCCTCTGATTTTTTTGGTTTTTTTTTTGTTTAATTGGTATTTAAATTTTTAATAGAATGATAGTTTAATATATTAAATTAAATTAAAAATTATAAACTTAAAGTTATTATATTATATAAGTTTGTAATTAATAATTTATTAGTTTATATATTATAAACTAAAGTATTAAACTTATAATAATAAATTTTTTAAAATTTTAATTTAAACTACAAACTAATTTCTAGTTGATTATATTATATAAATATAACTTTATTATTTTATTAGTTATTAAACTATAAACTATAAACTATAAATTTATTCGTTTATAGTAAATTTTTTAGTTTATAATTTATTTGTGTATTTGTTTACTATAAATTTATTATTAATTGATAAGTTTGCAGAAAATAAAGCAAACCGAATTAAGGAACTCCGATCTTTAATCTTGATCTCGATCGATTTGTGTTTTGATCTT
>JAOTRH010230331.1:0-10197 GCA_034768845.1 Heliamphora exappendiculata
ACAAATAACTATAAGATTTTTCATTCCTTGATATAGGACATTCCAAGTAAATTAAATAGCCAATAAATTTTGATCTCCACAAATAAAAATAGTGACTCTTTAGGAAGGATATTTTTATCCATGGGTTAAGTGTATAACCATTACTCTTAATTTAAAAAATACTGTGTCACTAGCCCTTCCGTATAGAGACCGAAAGTCGAAATCGACGTGCGAGCTATAATCGCATTTCCTATGAACGTGTAATGAAAATCGTATGATTTATCTGTGACTAATATTTTAAATCGGGGGTTTTTTCTTTTTGTTTATTTTAAACGATTTAATATATTTTAATTCCCGATTAAAATAAATTCGGTTTTAATCAATTAAAATATTTCTTGTTTAACTATAATAAAATAAACAAAAAAATTTCTTATTTAATTTTTCAAAAGAAATTAATTACCCGGGTTTTAAATAAAAAATCTTAATTAATTTTAATATAAAAATTAAACAAATAATTATCTATTTATTTTACTGTTTTAAAAAATTATTATGATTATTCATTTTATAAAATCGTTTTTCCTAATATACTTCCGATAATGAAAATCATGCATAAAAGGAAAAATAAATAAAATAAAAAATCATTCACGCAATTAAATAAAATAAAGAAATAAATAATTAAATAACGACAAAATAAATATAATTAGTCGTTACGATCCAGTCCGTCCGTTTAATCTTTTAATTCGACGGTCTCGAATTAAATATTAAATATCTAGGGTTTTGGAACCATGAACGAGCCGTCAAAGACCTGAATCATTTTCTCAGCCTCCGGACCACCGTCATAGCCCCAGACCACCGCTGGAACGCCGAAAAAACTAAAAATAAACCAGCCAAACAGCACCCTGAATGGGCCAAAATTCTGCTGCCTTTGGTAACCCCGCGCCACCATTTTTCAGCCGTTGTTTGACAGCCTTGCGACCACTGTCGAACCCCCAAAAAATTATGGTAGGTAGAGCACATCGAGATCTTGACCTCCAAAAAAATTGCGTCAAAATACGATATTGAAGTGGCCCAAAAAATTTTCAAACGGCCAAAATTTTGCTGTGCCGCCACTGTGCGCGCCGAACTTTGAAGAAGCTTTTGACCCCTTTGCCGCCGTCGTCAAACCGCAACTGAACCACCATCGGATAGCCAACAGAAAACCTTTATTTCAACAAAACAATCGCATCAAAAAAATTGCCAAAAGCCCCAAAAATGAGCCCCTAAGTCAGCGCCCTACTATTGCTGCCGCCACCTCTTTCATCCCTTTTTGTCTCGTTTTTTATTCCCGTTTTTCGTGACACGATTACATCAAAAATTCAAAAAAATAGAATAAAATAATATATTACATCGCCAAAATTTTATATCCCACGTAAGAGGTGTATAATCAGTCTAATCTCGAAACAAAAACTATCGAGATATATGATAACAATAACGATATAATTAAAACATTCATTCATTCAATCGTATAACCGGATCGTAACGACTTGTAGCTGCAGAACTAAGGTTAGTACAATAATTTTTCATGAAAAACGCAATCGTGGCTCTGATACCACTGTTGGAGAGGGAGCCGTGCAGCGAAAAAAAAAATTTTTGAATCGACATCGTGATCGTAAAAAACGACGTATGCGATTTTCATGAAAAATGAAAATTATAATGATTTTAATAGTTTAATACTTTTATGAAACTTGTCGATAAGTTTCTAAAAATCCTAAATACGTTGAAGACGACTTTGCAACATTCTCACGTATGTCCTAGACGCACTACGACGATCACGGTGTGTACGTACCGATTCCGATCGAAGTGTTCTTCTTGCCTTGATTTCTTCTCACACAATGATCTCTAAAAATGCAAAAATAATTGCCAAAGAGGAGAGGAGGCCGGCGGCAATATGGGAGAACTAGGGTTAGGTTTTTTTTATTAATTAGCCTCCTCTTGATATATATGAATATATAAAAATATATATATATTAAGTATATCCACTCCTTCCAAAAAGGATATAAAGAGGTACACTTAACATATTTAATTAAACTCACCATCTTCTAGGGCCGGCCAGTTATGGAGTAATTCCTATGTGTGCCAAATACCAAAATCTTCCCTCATTAATTTAATTTAATTTTTGAATGTCCTCAGCGACAAAATCGGCATTCAAATTAAATTAAATAATTACCAAAACCAACAAGAAAAATATCCGTGGTATAATAGGCTACGTGAGAGATCACGAGAAAATATATGACTCGGGCTAACCGTACGAGAAAATCGGATATCTCTAACTCTGTCTCCGAACTAGATCCTTTCCTGTACGAACCAGAACTTATTCCACTAAAGGTCCTAACTGAACTCCTAGTCCTAACTCAAATTATGTCTTGAGTCTCCAATTATCAAATGCATTGAATTCTCTCCACATTTAAGATATGGATTCCCGATAAATAAATTAGGTTACTGACAACCCGATTTAATTATCCTCTTCTCCTCGCAATCACACCGCTTAACCTTTTGATATGCCGAATCCGAAGATCCACTATACAGGTTTAGTATAATCAAACCTATAAGCAAAGCACACGAGGGGTAACTCCTCAACCTAAATCGAACGTGGTTTTCGTCAGCTGATTATCAATCATCGGACAAATAATGCCAGTACCCAACTTATCAGTATTGTTGATCTTATGAAAAAAATCTCAACCATTGACGACTCAAAGTACTGTATATTATCTGAACACAATTAATCAATTACTTTGGGATTTAGAGTTCATGCAATACATAAAAATATGGGATGAGGATCAATTCATATAGTTAGTATAGAATCGATCATCCCGTTGATCCCGCTCAATACACTCCAAGTGTACTAATATGTCGAGCTCGAACATCGAATTCCAAATCAGAATTCTATCCGTTCGACCTAGCCAAGACGAGTTACTATAACGATGTACTACAATCATACCAATGAAATGTCTGGGTCCATTACGATTGTGAGCCTACCTGTATAATCTATCAGAACATTTGACTTGATCTACCGTGCAGCACGCACCGAGTCAAATACTGGATAAAATATACAGACTATGCATTCATATATCACAAATATAAATATGAAACCATAAATGCAAAATCATCTCAAATGTTTCTCATTAATATACTAGGGATCCATAATAAAATACATAAAAAGCATGAATTTTCAGAATACATTCCCAACACTCTCAACCTGTCACAGCATCTGTCTTCAACGAATCCATTGGTACTCCGTCTGTTGACACTACATGTCCAAGAAACCTCACCTCGGACATTCAAAACTCGCACTTCTCGAACTTCGTGTACAGGCGAGCTCTCTCAGAGTCTGCAGAATAATACGTAAATGATCCTCATGTGCCTCCTTAGTAGGTGAGTAGATGAGAATATATTCATAAACACTACTACAAAACTATCCAGATAAGGATGGAAGATCCGGTTCATCAAACTCATGAACGTAGCAAGAGCATTCGTCAGACCGAACGACATAACCAAAAACTCATAGTGACGCTAGCAAGTTCGGAATGCGGTCTTCGCTATGTCCTCGTCCCTAATCCTCAACTAGTGGTATCCTAATCTCAAGTCAATCTTTGAAAAGCAGCTCGACCCCTTCAACTGATCAAACAAATCATCTATCCTCGGCATAGGATACTTATTCTTCACTGTTACCTGCTTCCGGTAGTCGATACACAATCGCAAGGATCCATCCTTCTTTTTGGCAAAAAGAGCAGGAGCTCCCCACGGTGAATTACTTGGGCATATGAAACCCCTATCCAGTAGCTCCTGAAGCTGTATCTTGAGCTCACGCAGCTCCGCAAGTGCAAATCGATAAGACGGCATAGATATGGGAGCCGCCCTTGGAACCAACTCAATAGAGAACTCTATCTCATGGCTCGGTGGCAACTCACACAGATCATCAGGGAAGACATCTGGAAAGTCGCAGACCACCAGAGGTAACTCTCCTTGAGTCCTAACTCCCTCATCCAACATGAGAGCTTCAAAGAGGGAACCCAGGTTACCCTGGTTCCGCACAACACCGGGCATAGACCTCAAACCCTCATCCCGGTCAACCACAATGCAAAAATAATCTCCTGCTGGTGTACAAATCGTCACCCTTTGTCGATCGCAATCGATAAAGGCATGATAGGTGGTCAGCCAATCCATTCATAGGATAACATCAAACGCGGTCATGTCTAGAATGATGAAGTCGAACTCTAAACAATGACCCGCGACCTCCAACACGGAGGATCTACAAACAAGACTCAGCATCACACTCCCACTGACTAGGGTCTCCACACTCAAGGTACTACCCAACCAGTTCATTTCCAGCCCCAAGGCAGATGCAAAAGCAGATGATATAAATGAATGTGATGCTCTGGTGTCGATAACAACATTGGCCCATGATCTAAAGACTAGAAGAGTACCTCTGATCATAGAGGTGGTAGCAGTAGCATCGGGCATGATTGGTGCTCTGGATGAACGGGGATCTGCTAGAACATAAGCTCTGGCCTATCCGCTGTGGCCTGGAACTGTAGACTGTCTGCCTGACTGTACTGAGGCCCTCCATTCTGCAAATCTGGATGGCTAGCGTCCCTGAGCGGATGGAGTAACAAGTGCTATGGCTGTACTCTGCATACTTCCTCCTCTGGGGGAATCTCTACGGATATGCCCAGACTGGCCACACTCAAAACACACCACTGGCCCACTTCCCTGCGCCTACGACTTTACCGGCGTCGAACTCTGGCACTTTGCCGCACGATGCCGTTGAAACTGTGGGAGGCACGAATGCAGAAGACTACGACAGATACGACCCCACTAGATGCGAACTGGAACCAGATGTCCGTCGATGCTTGTTCTCCTTGCGCCCCTGAGACTGTGCATGTTCCCCTCCTTGCTGACCCCGACTGTCCCTGTCTCTACGCGTCTCATTCGGAGTGTCTTCCACCTTCATGGCCATCTGTACCAACTCTGTGAAGACCTGCATCTAGAATGCCGCCACCTTATCTCTGATAGCGGGCCTCAAACCCCTCTCAAACCGCTTCACATGGAACTCGTTAGTAGGTACGATCTCCTGTGCAAACCAAGACAGACTGGTGAACTCAACCTCATACTCCACCACTAACATTGTCCCCTAAGTCAAAAATAGGAAATCCTCTCTGTAGCGATCCTTCAGTGTCGCTGGAAAGTATTTCTCCAGAAATACCTTTGTGAATGCCTCCCATGTGCGCACTCTCCCTCAGCTGGAAGGCAGCAAAAGTAACCCTCAGATCGTACTCCTCAATCTGAAGCGTGTCCATGATCCTAGTGACCAGCTCTAGCCATTAAGTGGCTATCGTGGGGTTAGGATCCCCAAAAAAGGTAGAAGGGTCCAAACGGCAAAACTCGCACATTGTGACCGTCGCCCTCGGTTCAGGTATACTCTCCTTGTCCCTAGCGGCCTCAGCCAGTTGCCAGATGGAGCTGACCATCACACGCAACAGATCTCCCTTGGCAACAGGTCCTCGGGGTGCATTAGCATCCCCAACATCTGGGACTGGGGCATCCCTTCGGCCAGAACCACGGCCACAGCCTCGACTTTGGCCTCGTCCTCCCCGCGTGGGCATAACTCTATACGAAAGCAACATAACAGGATAAGCATCCATATAACATGTTATTGGTAACATAAAAGACATAATACACATAAACATGCTAACACCTAGCCACTTAGATCATGTCATCACATCTCACATACCGAAGAGAACCAACAAGAAGGACTCGCTACTCTGGATAACCTACTCAGATTCTTTGCTAGAAATCACGTCCACGAAACGCGTCTCTAACACGGTTCCCAAGTTTGTTAATCCAGATGCCCGAAGGCAGGACTAATCAATCGTAAGGTCCAACCTCCATACACGTATACACCACAAACTATCATGCTGATGTTAGAAAAATGCTGTAAGACTGCAATCAAGCACATCTACATCCTCACAAGGTGTTGTACCCTCTTTCCCATGGCTCTTAGGTATTCAAACCAAGAGCTCTGATACTCAGTTGTCACGCCCCAAACACCAGGGTCATGCGAAAGCCCACCAAAACACCCATTTAGTAAAAAAATAGGTTTTACAGTTGGAAATCAAAATGCAGCAATTGGATAAAAAAATTTCCAAGTTCAACTCTCATAAACAATGAACATGCATTCTCATACAAGAATAAGTATATCGCCCAAAGGCGTACAAAATCAGCCTTCACATGCATCACATATAAAAGTACATGTCTCCAAAAGGGAAAATTACAACAAGTCTTCCATCACCTCTACGACTAGGTCAACTCCACGTGCTCACCTGAAAAATATTTTACAGCAAAAAAACTCCCACACTGTGAGCTGAAACCCAATAGAAAATAGATTGTAAAGCTGAAATACAGGTCATGCAATCATATGGTGGGAGCTAACTCGACCACGAAAGCTAAACAGGTTTTTCTCTCAAAAACCACAAGTTTTCCATCCTTGAAACCATGCATATAATCTTAACAGATATCATGCCACAGTTAAGAGAAAGCAGTAAAACACAGTATTCTCCACCCAGGGATACACATCTGAGGAGACACGATAAAATATAATCCTATGTACCGACAATGCAACATCGACAAAGGTAACAACTATAAACTCTCATCCATTACCCTAGGCCCACAGGCTTAGTAATGACAAGTTCTATATAGAGTCACAACAACAGCGCCATTAACGGAGGTAATCGAACCACTCAATTTACGAGAACTAGCCCGAAGGTACAAAGCACCTACTGCTTAATTTACGGGACCTGAGCCCGAGGGTACAAAGCACTCACACACACACTCAATTTACGGGAACTAATTCGAAGGTACAAAGCACCTACACTGCGCATGTTTTTGGACTTACACCGAGGAGCAATGGAAGCCCAACTCAACCACACTCACTGTCACGGTACATCTATGAAAAATATTTTAAAACTCGCAAAATAATATCCAACACATGTATATAAGAAGATCCAATCCATGAACCATGAAAATCAAATAAAACATGTAAAAACATATTTTTACCAAAACGTTTTAGAAGTTGAGACTCAACCCCAAGGGCTAGCTCTAAACCTTCAACAAACACGTTTTCTTTTCACACTTCTCATCACACACCCCGTTTTCAAACCTTCTTTTAAAAATCACGAATGTTCACACATCTGAATCACGAGTCCAATGGTATTTCAATTGACTAACATTTCCTTTTAATCAATAGAATATCATAGGAAACCATTGGGCCATCAAAACCAAACCACCCAACCACCAAATACACAGCCCCTACTTCAGTCCACTGGGCCAAGCCCACCAGTTGACTGAAAACACTCTGGAAAAGCAAAAACCCACGACATAGCCACTTTAGTTGACTGACCTGGGAGGTTCAGTCGACTGAACTTCCCAAAAGATGATCCAGTCGACTGACCGAGGTGATCTAGTCGACTGACCAAGCCCAGAAAATGTTTTTGGCTATGGGTTTCACCACCGAATCTCAAATCAAGCCTCCAAATATCTGTTTTTGATATCCACAAGCATACCCAAGCTTAGGACTATCATAAAACCTCGAAAGGAATTCTCAAAATTCGATTTCATCCAACTGAAACACCAAAAAACGGTTTTAATCCAAAACCCAATTTAATACATAAATTATTTTGCATGCATTTTTAAATGGTAGACACACGTAGGATTACACATAGTACCCTCTAACAGTTATACAGTCTAGGATCCTACCTCGGTGAGTTAAAAACTTAATGTCTCGATCCACGTGCAAAATCGAGTTTTGTCAAAAAAAAATTCCGTTCAAATGAAAGCGTAGACCACAATACCGATAACAAGGATCAGCAGTTGGTTTGTCAAAAATCAAGACCCAGGCCCCTGAGAAGTTAGAGAGAAAGCAGAGTGAAAAAGGAAGAAACTTAGGAGTTCAGTTTTAAAAATATCTTTTTGAAAATATTTAACGCCGAATATTTATAGGCCTCCAAAATATTTTTTTTTTATTTTTAAAATTCGCACAGCAACTCTCTACAACCCCGAGAATCATCCCCGCATGCTTATTTAAACGTAAACATGCATCAAAGCGAATAAATCATATATCGAACAAAATACATGCGTAAACACATCAAATATATATGAGTCTCAAAAAGAGACGGGTCCAGGTCTCACATATCTCTTGGAAAGTCTCGAATAGTCCGATGAATCAAAGTGAGAGTTTTCCTTTTCTCCAAAACGTATAACTCCTTGCTGGGGTTGGATCTCGAGGAATATGTGATCTCCGACCTTAGGATCTAGGGGTTTGTGCCGCTGATCAGCGTAACTCTTTTATCAATTTTATGTGGTGTTGCCGAATTATACTTACCTTCTTGGTCATCTCGAGTACGAGGTTTAGCCCTTAACAAATTGGTCTCACTATTTTTTCCCATTCTCTCATAATGGGTTAGCACAATTGAGTTGAGTGTTCTAATGTGTTGCAATCTCTCAATTTAAGGGTGAAAATGAGTATGACAGAGAAGCATGATTGGTAGAAGTTATCAGATCTCATAATCTATAGGCACCTAATATAAAGATTCCTCCTCCATACTCTGAGCGTCAACTGTTGTAAACAAATTCTTCTGTTGTTAGGCAGCATGGGCCAAAAGCCATGTTCTAATACCTCTAACACTTTGATGGGCCAAGTCAGCGTGATTATTAATGCGTGTGAACGTGCTCCCCTATTTCTGCATAGCAGGTTGAATTTTGAACTCACAGATTACCTCAAGTCTTTCATTTTCTATTAACGTTATGTGTTCTCGTCCCTTGGTCTTTTCAATGAGTGAGTTAGCTACACCGTTGGTCTTAAGGCTCTTGTGGTTTGTGAAAAGCTTGGAATTCCTCTATGGGTAGTGTCATCAACTTCCTTGGCACAAAACTATGGTTGTCAACTTCTAAATTGCAGTGGGGTGGTTATATTTGTTGGGATTTTAGTTGATGAGGCTCGTGGAGTACCTTGGAATGTCTTCTTCTTTATATTTTCTTTCCTCACTCGTAACAAGTTGCAAGCTGATTCCAAAATAGTTTAATCCTCTTAGGCCATCTAGTAGGCATTTTCTTGTCAGATACTCCTATTTTGCCTAAGCATTTCCACATCTCCATAGGAATATTATCTAGTCCTAAAGTATTACTTGATTTCTTTCCCTTTCATTGTAGTTTTCACTTTAAACTTTGTTATTCTTCGATAAAACTTATATTTTCTAGTTTCATCTTAGTTATCAAATTTCTCTTCACAAATCTTTCTACATGTTTTTCGTTTAATAATCACACAAAATGGATTTTTCATCTTTTCTAAAGCTCCTCATCCCTCACTATCACCATTAAATCCTTGTTTTTTCATACATTTAGCTTGAGTGAGTCTCATGTTCTCCTTTTTCTGTAGTTAGTGAGTTTATAGATGTTCTTTTCTCCTTCTTTGCTATCTAATCTTGTATAAAAATCATCATATGCTCTTGATTTAGTATCTCTAACATTCTCTTAACGTCTTTACAAGCTTGTTTATAGTTTATAAAATTATTTTTGTTTTTATCATTTTGTTACCTTTTAAAATATTTGTTCTTCACTTTTATTATGACTTGGACCTTGTCTTTCCACCACCAAGTTTCTCTAGTTATAGGGCATATCTCATTCGACTCTCCAAAAACTTCTTTCGATATATTTTGAATGTATTTGGTCATTATACTCTATATAGTATTAGTATCTTTTTTCAAATCACACATTACATATTTATACATCATGTCCTTAAAAAATTTTAATTTCTCAACTTTAAAATTCTTCCTTCTAGTTCATGAGATTCTAATATCTCTTCTGTTAGAAATTTTGACCTTGGTCATATTCATTTTTAGTTTAGCAAATTTGTGACAAATTGTTATTTAAATTATTAATTTTTTACTTTGTGTTATTTGATACTTGTTCTTGCGAGTTTGGTATTATATGCTGCAGGGTATCAAATATCTTATGAAAAGGAACAAGAAAATATTAATTTACTGCAATAGGAATTAGATCGCTCGAGCAGTCAATCAAGCGGTCAAATATACCTCTCGGTATCTCAACAGTTTGCAACAAACTGCTACAACACATGTTTCACTGCTCGGGCAGTCCGCGACAAGCCAACTTAAAATTTGCTTTTAT
>JAOTRH010230363.1:0-10196 GCA_034768845.1 Heliamphora exappendiculata
TCAATAGTAATGTAATTTCTTTTTTTAGTATTTTATTTTATTTGTTTCCTTATAATACTCCATTTAGTATTTTTTTTCTTTTAATATTAGTTAATCTGTAATGCTAATATGTTTTTTTTTCTTTTCTTTTAATGTTAGCTTAAATTAATTTCTTCTAGCATTCCTTTTCTTTTTTTCTTCTTCTCAATATTAGTGTAATTTCTCTTTTAGCACTTATTTTATTTCTCTTTTCTTTTATTTTATTAAACCAAAAATCATAAAAAGTCTTTCAAAGATAGAATTTATTTTCTCCTTTTATTTTCTTTTAATATAAATATAAATAGTTAGAATCTCATTTTCTAGTATAACATTTTTCTAGAACTCTTTTCATAAATTTCTTTTATAAACTTTCTTTTAGAATTCTTTTTAAGCATATTTTATTTTGCATTTCTCATTTCTTTTACTAATTTATCTTGTTAATGTATGTTTTAGTTTCTTTTATTGAAATCATACTTAGAATAGTTTAGCTTATTTTATAACAATGCATGTTTAGGTAATTTTAGCATATTTTGGTATATTTTGCTATTTTATTTAAATCATGATAGTTAACTTATTTTTGTGAATATTGCATGTGGGTATATTTTATGTATCCTTTAGATATAAATTGCATGCCACAGGATTTGGGATTTTACTTTTGACACTTATTTGTTTTGGAGTATTATGTACATATATTATGTATTTTTTATATTTGATTTTGAATTTTCTCTCTTTGCCTCAATTTTTTTTATTTGCATACATTTGAGAAATCATAATAAAGAACTAATGATGATTAGTAGAGGCCAACCTTACGGTTAGGCGAACGGAGTGCCTAACACCTTCCCCGATTCGTACCTTAGCCCCCGAACCCTCTTTCTCTGGTTAAATGTTTTAAAGATCAGTAGCCATTTTTGTTTTTCTTAGTTTTTCTCAAAAATTAAGTGGCGACTCTATTTTTAATAAAAAGAGTTTTCAGAGATTGGTTTCCAAGGTGTTAAATTATTGTTCAAACAACTTTGATTTCTCTTATTTTTGACCCCTAAATCCCAACGCCACAGTATTTTTCGGCGAATCCATTGGGGACTGATTTTCAAAATCAAATGAGAGGGCTAGATTTGAAAACATCATTGGTTCTTAATAAAAAAATTTACTTATATTTTCGCATGCATATACATTGTTCTTCAACCCCCTGCCTAGTCGACCTGATACCCTGAACGTTAATCCGTTTCGAGGATTGTTGGGAAGACGGGCAACCCTTGTTGACTGTATGCTATCATAGGTGCAGTAAAAGAATTTGGGCATACTGTTTGACCATGTCCTGCACCACTCCAGGCATGGGAGGTATATACCCGGCTCTATTCAGAAGGTACCCTGTCTGATTGACCAAAATCGGCCTTTTGCATATAGTGAACTTAGAACCCTCTAATTAGGTGCTGCTAACCTTAATAGGATTATGTGCTTTTCTTTGTTGTATGTTTTGGCTATATATTGTTAGGATTATTTGCTCGAATCAGGCTAGTTCTTTTCCTGGTGCTGGCCCGGGTTTTCTGTTATCCTTTGAATAAGATTAGTTTTTCGTCTTTGGGTCCTTACCTAGATTTCGTCCTTTACCCTGATCAGTTTCTCACACCGTAGTTCTCTTCCCGGGGTCATTTCCATGTTCGTTCTAACACCTCTCTCTCTCTCTCTCTCTTTCAGGTTCTTCTCGGATTGTCAGTTCTTCCCTATTGTTGTATTAGGCTTCTTTCCGGGGTCATGCCTGTATTTTGTTTTTGGACCTTTAAGATAGTTTCTCTCCTTTCTGGGTTCTTCTCAGGTTGCTAACTCTATATCCCTTTTCTAAGTCTAAGCTTGCTTTCTTCAAACCTTTTTCTTTTGACCTATGTAAGAAAAGTATTGTTCTCCTACCATTATGCTGTCGATTTTCCTCATAGGTCGAACCAATCTCTTGAGGGATAGAATAATTTTCTTGTTGGAATGCCGTCCGTCTAGATAAAGCCTTTCCTCTAGAACTTAGTTGTTTCATTCCCTTTGGTTCTTATCTCAGGTTTTTAGATGTTCAGTTGTTATGTTGAGCCTGGCAGGGACATTATTTTAACTTCTGCTGCTTGGGGTATCTAGAAGATTTGATGTCTGTTGTCTGAACTCTTTCAAAAAATGTCTGAAACTAGTTATCCTGCTTGTGGGACTAGGTTTTTTTGTGAGTTACCATTGATCCGGGGAGAGTACAGTCAACACGAGCTTGGGTAAGATCTGAATCGGGCAAACTTCGTAGAGTTTCCAAATCAACAAATATTGTAGAGAATGAAGTTAATCTGACAGCCCTAATGAGGGCTATTACTAAGATATAGCGGGCTGTAGAACAGCAGACCCAGACCTAAGTGTAGTGCCAAGCACATATCCGGACAATCCAAGCCTGTATCCCCGTCATGAATGGGCAACCAGATGACGCGAATGAGAATGCTGAGGACCTTTGGGATGACAATCAAGTCTCCGATGGACCACAAGTCGTTTCACCATCACCACAGAATCCTCGACAGGTGATGGTTGAGGAGGAAAATACCGCTCAGTCCAAGGAATCTGCATCAGTCGAGAAAATTGACCGGATGGAAAAGTGCTGAGGAAATCTAAAGGAATAGAAGAATATATGCTGGACGTATGTGGTCTGTGCCTGTTTCCAGAGGCGAAGCTACTAGAAAAGTTTAAAATGCCTAACATGGAAAAGTTTGATAGAACCAGAGATCCCAAAATTTAGCTCCGAATGTATGTCGGTACCCTGTCGCCAATGGAAATTGATGACCAACTAAAAGCCCATCTCTTCCTCCGATCTCTTTCTGGGGCAGCCCAAAAATGGTTCCTCTCTCTTGACGTAGCAAAGACCAGAACTTGGGAGGACATAGCTATGGCATTCGTCAGCCAGTACATTTATAATGTTCAGTTAGATGTAACTACTCGTGAGTTAGAGACCACTCGCCAAGAAAATAGGGAGTCTTTCGTTGATTTCTTGACCTGCTGGAGGGGTAAGGCCGCTAAGATGACAAACTTACCTTCTGAAAAGGAGCAAGTGAGGATGGTAGTAAAGAATCTGCAATCCCCCCTGAAATGCTATCTGATTACACAATCGCTCTCCACGTTTGAGCAGCTATTTGATGCCAGGATTCAGATAAAAGATGCAATTCAATCCGGTGACATTGTGAAAATAGAACCCAATCAGAAACTAGCACGAAGGACTTTCCCCACAACCAACCAAAACCCATCCACTGCTCGCTTGGGTGAGGTGAACCTTTTAAATCCTTCTCCTTCCACCCATCCAACAAACAGCCTTCAGGAGTCAGATAATGGCCAACAGGAATAAAAGCCGATGAGGGTCTTCACTTCCCTTAATATTTCTTTATCCACCGCCCTGAATAGACTCGTTGAGAAGGGGCACATCAGGCCATTGGACCCCATGCCTATTCCCGATCCACTTCTTCCGAGGTACAATGCCTCCCAATACTGTGCCTTCCACCAAAGCCATGAGCACTTAACAGATAAGTGCATGAGACTCCATCATGAGATCCAGAATCTCATTGATAACAAAGTGATCCCTCCTCCATCAGCTACCCCAAAGACGAATGTCACTACTAATTCTCTCCCGAGTCATGCCAGGCAAGTTGGAGTGAATTACATGTCTTTGGAAAAATCAGAGGACCCAAGTCAGCATATCTGTTCCGCACGGTTGCCACCCCCTGGTGTTGCGTCTACTGAAGATCAATCAGCATGTTCATTTGTCATGATTAGAGGCAGTCAAGATAGGATGGAGGAATGGAATGATAACGTTTGGGAATGGTATCAACCGCTAATCTAAGCCTACCAACAAGAGGAGGAGCGCAACGAAGGAGACGATTGGTCATTAGATTATTCGGCTCGACTCTATGGATTTGGCCACGTGCTTAATGGAATCACCCTTTCCCAACTTTTGGAGGATGAGGTACACGTCGACGATATGCAATCCTATTGGCTGGTAAGGATTGTGTTGAAATCTGACGGGGCCGAATGGACTAATTTTTGGGCTACTCAGGAACAACAGATAAATTTTATAGAGGAGGAAATTTAGGAGAAAATCGATAATACCTGAGCTATAGAAGATGACGAAGAAAGGAAAAGAAGAGTAGCGATCACTAATCTAAGTGATTTATGGGAATTCGAGAGCCCTCCACTTGTGAAGGAGTTACAGCAGGGTAATGCCACAATAACAGGATTGTGGGATCTTGAAGAGAGTGTAGAACATCTCACCAGAAGCGGGCAACACTCCAAACCAGCCCAACTGGAAAGAGGGCAGCCGAGTGGAAAAGAAAAGGAGAAAGAACAGGAAGAGGAAGATGATGCAGTGTTGAGACAATTGAAGAAGACACAAGCCAACATCAGCATTTGGGGGCTACTGATGACCTCGCACAAACACAGGCAAGTTGTGTTGAAAGTTTTGAATAAGGCCAGTGTCCCAATAGAGGCCACCCCAGAATAATTGATTGGGCTCATCCTACCAGCCGCTGAACCAAAGCTTATTTCCTTTTCTGATAAGGATCTACCTACTAAGGGAAGGAGCCACAACAAGCCGCTCCACATCACTGTCAACTGCCTAAAAAAATGGATCCTAGTAACTCTCATCGATAATGGGTCCGCCTTGAATGCTTGCCCATTGAGAACAGCCATTTGCTTAGGGATGAGGTCGGACCAGTTCAATCCATGCAATCAAGGGGTGCGAGCCTATGACAACACCAGAAGGGATATACTGGGATTGGTGTCATTCACCATTTCAGTAGGACCTTTGGAAACGTTAGTAGAGTTTCACGTACTAGACGTCCTAGCTTCCTTCAATCTGCTATTAGGCAGGTTGTGGCTACATGACCCGAATGTTCAGGCAGTACCTTCTACCCTTCACCAAAAACTAAAATTGATAAAGAACGGGACAGTGTTGACCATCTATGGAGATGATAGTATTCATCCCCCGAAGGGAGGAGAGGGCACAATTCTGTTAGAAGTTTAGCACAGTGAAGATGACGTGTTGCTTAGTGGTTTTCAGTTTGATGAAGCTAGGGTTGTTCAGACACTAATGAATGAGGAAGAAAGGTATGTCAATCCACAAGCTTTAATGATGATGAGGAAAATGTCCTTCCCTGGCATGGGATTGGGACGTAAACTACAGGGAATCCCAGAACCCATTCAGGTATTGTCGACTTTGCACCGTTTTGGTCTTGGGTATGAGCCAACGAAAGAAGATCTGGAAGGGCCTAAAAGGGGATGAAAGGCCAATTATTCTGGAACACTCAATGGATACTTCGTCAAGGAAGGGAAATATTTTCCGTACTATGGCTTTCTAGAGCCATAGATCGACAATGAGACTAACCAAAAGCTGCCGGGATTGGAAATCTTTTTCAACCATCAATTGTTCGACACCGAGGAGAAAGAGACATTGGAGGAGGAAGGGAAGAAGGTTCGAGAGGAAGACTGGGTTGACAAACTTGACGGTACTAATCTGGGAATACTGTTCAACAAAAAGATGGCTCAACTGCGTATGACTGAATCAACTGTTTCATGATGGGCTTTAGCACACCGACAGATTGCACCAAACTCATCGTCGATGCGGCTGCAAAGGAAGTAAAGAATTGGACCATCGAGTCTGATGGTGTGCACATTATCTATCCCGAGTCCAGGATCGAGTCTGAGTCTGTAATCGAGGGCATACATGTTGGTGCTCCTCTCTTTTCTTTTGCTATTGAGTTTGTAATCCCCGCTGTTTTTAATGAAATAAACGAAATTTCTGGTTACTCTGCTTTGTTTGATTTATTTCATACACTTTCTGACGATTTTGAATTCGATAAGGCTATCCCTGAATAAATAAAACTTTTAATAAAAAGAGAAGAAATGCATGCCCAACCAATAATTGAAGAAACTTTGTCAATAAATCTAGGTAATGAAAGTAATCTGCAAAATGTCCAAATTGGTTCTTCTTTATCCGTAGCTGAACAAGAACAATTAATAACTTTATTAAAAGAATTCAAAGATGTGTTTGCATGGTCTTATGAGGATATGTCCGGAATTAATCCCGACATCGTTCAGCACCACATCCCCTATACCCTAATGCTAAACTGGTCAAACAAAAACTAAGACGAATCCGACCAGAATGGGCTCTGAAGATTAAGGAAGAGGTTTCCAAACAGATTAACGCTGGGTTCCTAATGGTAACTGAGTATCCGAAATGGGTAGCCAACATAGTGTCAGTTTTAAAGATGGACGATCGTATTCAAGTTTGTGTGGACTTTCGAGATCTCAACAAGGCTAGCCCAAAAGATGATTTTCCACTGCCACACATCGACGCCTTGGTAGACAGTACGGCAGGGCACGCCTTGCTGTCATTCATGGATGGCTTCTCCGGATACAACCAAATTCTGATAGATCCTGAAGAAAGAGAAAAGAGGACATTCACCATGCCTTGGGGCACTTATTGCTACCGTGTCATGCCATTTGGCTTGAAGAATGCTGGGGCAACCTATCAAAGGGATGTCACTACCTTATTGCACGACATGATACATAAGGAGGTTGAGGTGTACGTGGATGACATGATAGTCAAATCCAAGGATCGGGAAGGCCACATCACAACTTTACAAAAATTCTTTGAAAGGATCTAAAAGTACAAGATGCGGCTTAACCCACAGAAATGTGCATTTGGGGTCACTGCCGAAAAAATTCTTAGATTTATGATCACCCAACCAAGCATCGAAGTCGATCCCTCAAAAATCAAAGAAATTTTGGAAATGCCTCCTCCGAGGACCGAGCGAGAAGTTAGGGATTTTCTGGAAAAGATCCAATTTATTAGCCGCGTCATCGCTAAATTGACAATTACTTGTGAGCCGCTCTTCCGTCTATTGAAGAAAGGAGTTGAATTTGAATGGGATATGAAATGTTAAGATGCCTTTGATGCCATATGACAATACTTACAAAATCCTCCTATTCTAGCTCCTCCCGAACCTGATAGGCCACTGATCCTCTATTTGTCAGTGACTGATTCAGCTATGGGATGCATGCTTGCACAAGAAGGTGAAACTGGAGTCAAGAAATTCGTCTACTACTTAAGCAAGAAGATGACCAGGTCAGAAATACGGTGCACGCTGTTGGAGAAGACATGTTGGGCCTTGGTTTGGGCTTCCCAAAAATTGAAGCATTACATGCTGTCTCTCACAGTGAGCATCATCTCTCGAATGGACCCGCTTAAGTATCTGTTCGAAAAATTGGCACTAACAGGAAGGCTGGCCCGATGGTTGCTGCTATTATTCGAGTTTGATCTCCAATATGTAACCCGAAAGTCAGTCAAAGGCAGAGCAGTGGAAGAATTTCTGGCTGACCAACCAGTTGGAGGAGATGAAGACACAGAATTCCAGTTTTCCAACGAACAGCTAATGAAAGTTGGAGATGATAGATGGACTCTATATTTTGATGGCGCATCCAATCAATATGGCTATGGTATATGAGTCCTTCTTGTCACCCCCGATGATTCGCATGTTCCGCTGTCCCTAAAACTCAATTTCGAAGTCACCAACAATTAGGCCGAGTATGAAGCATATTTAGCAGGATTGGAGGCAGCGTTAGAACTAGGGGCAAGGAAACTGGAAGTTATTGGGGACTCGAGATTGGTAGTTTTGCAAGCAAGAGGAGAATGGAAGGTCACGGATGTAACCTTAATTCTCTACCATCAAGAACTAGAGAGGCTGATGCCGTGCTTTGAATCAGTAATCTTCACCCATGTGCCAAGGTTGCAGAACAAGTTCGCCGATGCACTGGCCTCCTTAGCATCCATGATTGACATACCACCCAGAGTTCGAATGAGACCTCTGATAATAGAGGAGAAAAGAAAACCAGCATATGAGATGACAGCCGCTATCGAGGAAAGCACGGACGGACTTCCATGGTATTTTGACATCCAGAACTTCATTGAAAAAGGAGAATATCTCAAGTTTTCCAGTAAAAAGGATAAACGGGCGATGCGACGACTGTCTGCGCAGTTTGTCATATGTGGTGGTAGACTATACAAACGAGGACATTCTGGGATTAATAAGCTACGTGTAAACACTAAAGAGGGTCAAGAACTGATAAAGGAAATCCACGCAGGAGTTTGTGAGCCACACATGAGCGGAAATATGTTAGCCAAGAAGATCCTACGACAATGGTACTTTTGGATGACGATAGAAGCAGATTGTACTCAGTTTGTGTAGAGGTGTCATAAATGCCAGATTCACGCAAACGTCATGCATGTTCCCCCGTCTCAGCTGTATAATCTGACGTCACCTGGCCGTTTTCAGTATGGGGCATCGACATAATTGGCAAAATAACACCGAAGGCATCTAATGGACACGAGTTTATCTTAGTGACCATTGACTATTTCACCAAGTGGGAGGAACCAATTTCCTACTTAGTATTGAAGGCCTCCCACGTTGCTAAGTTTATCAAGCAAAATATCATTTGTCCATACGGAATTCCCTATGAGGTCATCTCGGATAATGGATCACACTTTCAAGGAGAAGTTCTAGATCTTTTCAAGGAATATCGGATAGTGGCTCATAAGTTCTCACCATATCGGCTGCAAACCAACGGAGCAGTCGAGGCAGCAAACAAGAACATCAAGAAAATTCTGTAAAAGACAATCAACTCGCACAAAGATTGGCCAGAGCATCTACCATTTGCACTCTGGGGATACCGAACATCGATCAGAACTTCAACCAGAACTACGCCTTACTCTTTAGTGTATGGGATGGAAGCTGTTCTTCCCATTGAGGTGGAAATCCCCTAGCTAAGGGCAGTAGCCGAGGCTAATATCTCAGAAGCAGAATGGCTGAAGAACCGGATGGAGGAGTTGCTCCTGTTTGATGAAAGAAGACTGCAAGCTCTATTTCATGTACAAGGTTACCAAAGGAGGATAGCCCGAGCATTCAACAAAAAGGTCAAGACTCAAGATCTCATAGAGAGAGATTTGGTTTTTAAAGAAATCAGAGCTCCTATCTTCGACTTAAGGGGCAAGTTCAAGCCAAACTGGTCCGGACCGTTTCTCATTAAAATCATCATGACCGGTGGTGCAGTCATTATTATGGATCTGGATGGCAATGTATTCTCTACTCCAGTAAACCTTGATCAACTCAAGAAGTACTATCCCTGAGATAAAAATAAAGATAAAAGCTTACTGTGTTGAAAACTAAAAAGGCGACTCAGGAAAAAATTAGAGCAGCCCGCAAGGCCAAAAATCCGAAAGGGCGACCTTGGCAAAAGTTAGGGCATTACAAAAGGAGAATGTCAACACCCGAGTGAAAATTGAGTCCGAACTACGTTAAGGCTTGATTCCATCTTTTGGGATACATAGGCAGCTTCTTTAAAAAGTCCGGCCACTTTCTTTGTTTTTAACCATCCTTGAATCTTAGTAAGACCAATGCAAATTAATTCTTGAATTTTAATAATAAAGTCATTAAAACTTTGGATAAATTTAAACTATCTTAAACATAAAGTGAGGATTTATCATTACTTCGATCAGAATTACAAAGTTTTGAATAAAAAGGGAGGGCACACAAGTCCCAAACTATACAAATAAAAAAAAAGAAAGCTGTGAAATTTTTCTCAAAACAAAGCAGAGGTTCTCAAATCCTCCTCCTTTTTGTCGCTTGTTTCCCCTCCTCTCTATCTTTCTTCTCCCTATCTTATGTCAACCATGTCTTGTATTCAGCAGAAAGGTCAGGACACTGTAACTCGAGCATCTCCATTAATGAGCGAGATGGCCAAGCATCTCGATACCGTGCTAGAAAAGGAGCCTGCAGTGCAGAAGAAAACAAATGGCCTCGAATACTAGGAAATACGTTTTGACTTCACCCGAACTGGCGTGTGGTCCGATAGGGTCCTAAATTTCTCAAAATTCTTTTTAAGATTTTCCCAAAATTTTCTCAGAATTTTTATAAAATTTTCTAGTATTTTCAAAAAATTTCTAAGATTTTCTCAGAATTTTTCTAAAAATGTTCTAATTTTTCTAAGATTTTCTAAAAAATTTCTAATTTTTCTAAGATTTTTCCAAAATTTTCTCAGAATTTTTATAAAATTTTTCTAAATTTTCTAGTATTTTCTAAGATTTTTTCAAAATTTTCTTAGAATTTTTCTAAAAATTTTCT
>JAOTRH010230374.1:0-10196 GCA_034768845.1 Heliamphora exappendiculata
TTGTATCGTCCATTACTCCCCCCCCCCCCTTCCTTGCGCTCATTTTTCTCTTCCTACCTTGGGACCAATGTGACATTGATGGATGGAAATGTAGTGAATTTCCTTTTTTGTTGGGAACAAGAGAATGAATTTTAGAGTGGATTAGTTGCCTCCACTCTTCCTCTTCATTTCCTCTTTATTAGTAATTTATTTTATATTCCAATTTAATGTTGCAGTTTCTTATAATTTTCTATTATGGTTCCAGTTCTTTTATTGATTCTGTGCAGGATGAGTGCTGTTGCATATCTTGCTAGTTATTTGTCTCGTGCAAAGTTTCTGTCAGTCTCTTTTGTTGTTAAGATGTTGCAGAGGTTGCCAATGATTTCTTTATCTACAATTTGAACTGTGTGCTTGCCAATTGAAATAAAGGAAAAGTGAATTTCTGATGACATACATTTTTTTTTTTTGAGGTTTCCAGACTGGTCGGTTGGTGTTGGAAATATTGTGAAAATCAGGATGGTGATCTTAATCCGAAAGGTCACAGAGTTTTTTATTCAGGATGCCAGGTATATTATGCTTTGACATTTACTTATGGAACAGCATGCCCGGCATTATAACGATGATTAATAAATAAAAATTATGACATTTTGAAAGGGACCCTCGTTCTTTTTGGTTTTTGTTGTTTTCTTTGCAAGTTCATCTTTTGTTTGAGGATAATGGTTGTGTAGCAAATAAAGGTTAAAAAAAAACCAATTGGTTTCACAGTTGTCTAACATTTAAACTTCTGTATATTTTGATGAGAAGTTCTTGGTTTTTGTGAATAATGTGGCATTCATTGATCAAGATTCCGATCTTGAGCATGTCTGTCATGTTGCAGCGTAACAGTCAAGCCAGCGGGAAAATATCAACCTTCCATAGGTGCATGTATGTGCTCTTTAATAGCTCCTTGGCTTGTGTTGTCCATCCAGCAACATGTGTCCGGGTCCCTATGCCATGTGATGAGTTACTTTTCAACAATTTGATACTTGATTTTCTAGTTCTATAGTAGAGTTCTTATTTAATTTTGAAACAGACACAAGTTTTCTTGATTTTATTTTTTTGTAGTGCAGACCATCATGTATGTGCTTTGCTTCCATATGCGATCAGTGATGGAGATTCCTCGTCTCAAGTCACAACTTTTCCTTATGCCCATATAGGGGATGTTGAAGCATGCATTGAACCCCCTGAAGGTGGATCCACCTAGTTATTCTCTTCAGACACATCTCTTTAACATTGCAAAATGGAATTCAGCGCATGTACTTATGTCAGGACATTTTCATACTAGTCACCCCAAAAGGAGTTTGTGGTTTCTCATGATTTAGTTATTTGCATCTCTCTTCTTGGTCTTGCCTTTCTGCTTCCATCATATGTCATGTAGTTGAAAATTTTTACCTCACTGAAGCCTGATCTTCATCCATCTCTTCTGGATAGGTGTGCCTGCCATCCATTGTCGTGGAATTCTTCCGGCAGACAAAAGAAGCTTGTCTATTTAGTGTGTCAGATTCCTGCGTCTTTAACGATCTGTTGGAGTCAGAACTTTCTAGAGCTTTTGGTGGGATGGAAAGGCTCGACATGTTCTTCCCATTTGACCCATGTTTGTTGAGAAAATCCGTCAGGTACTTCTCGTTATTTAATTGTATGCTTTAAATCAATGGTTTTTATAAATTGGAGCTATTATTTCATTAGAACTGTACTTCTAAATCTCCTAATTTCACTTATTGGATAATTAATATTTGACATGTAGATTCATCTGGCCAAATTTCATATACTGGTCAATGGTTAGAGCTACTTGTGATGATGAAGAAGAGGGTAGCAGCGATGAAGATATAGTTGAAGATTGTACTAATTGGATTGGGGAGAACATTGCAGATGATGCAATGGCCGGGAGTTTTGAGGAATGTGATCTCGGCTTCGATGAATTTGACCATTCATTGAACAAAATGTCCATCACACCCAACAACTCATTGAATTATGAGTTTGAAGGAGAATTAAATGGTGTCATGAAAATGCCTTCAAGAATTAGGCCCTCCACAAGTCCAGAATCCTTGTGATGCAGAGGTGGTGTAAAGCCTTGGTGAAGATGGTTGGGGAAACAGGAACACGTCCTGTGGTGGGGAAGACACCTGATGATCAAAAACCATAGCCTAATTTGCTGGCATTCCCACTATTGGGAGATCTGAGAAGCTGGCCCCAGGTGCGAAGGATGTCTCTGAACTGTGGAGTTTCTCCAGCGCGATACCCAAGGTTCGTGTGCCTCAGTGTAGCTGGCGGTGGTGATATTACAATTTTAACCATTCAACCAAGTATTATTATTTATTATTTATTTTTGGAATTTTTTGAGTTGTCTTGGTATTTCTAATTTAGTAATTTATATATACATTCATATATAGATAGATAGATAGATAGATATATAGATAGAGATAAGCGATGATGTGGTAATTTATGCCCTTAATTTAATTTTATGTTTAGTATTATTAATAAGTAGATATGTAATTTTGCCCAAGGCTCGCGAGTTGCCCGGGCAACACTATTTAACCCCGGCCCGAGTGCCAAAAAAGCCCAAGCTTACCCAAGCCCAAGTATCCTATGTTTGGGCCTAGGCTGTGCCCTGGTGCTGAGCAAAGCCCGAAAAATCCCAAGCTTCTTAATTTTCTGTTTATTTTACATTTTGCTTGTTTCCTCAGTTTCAAGTTTTCTAGATCAACATTGTTGCTTCACTGCTTGTTTAATAATTTAAATACTACCTTAAATTCTGGTTCTTTTTTAATTTTCCATTTTGTCAACTTAAGTGCAATAGCACAAACAATTTTCGAATTTCAGCCCTTCTCTGTACAGTAGCATAAACAATTTCTTTTCTGTTTTGTTTTTTAAAAATTTCTTTTACCTTTCCTTTGTGGGTTTAACAAAATTTCTGTCGCGTTTTAGATAACTAATAATTAATAACTTATCAACTAAAACAATATATAAAGTATATAAACTAAAATAATAATAACTTATAGCTAATTATTACTAATGTATAATTAGTAACTTATAAACTATAAATAAACTTTAGTTAATAATAATAACATATAATAATAAATTTTAAACACTAACTTATAAATAGTTATAATAACAATATTTTATAACTGAAATAATTTATAAATAGTTTATAATTTATAATAAGTTTGTAATAAACTATAGTAGTTTATAAGTTTATAACTTATAATAAACTTTAACTAGTTACTTAAAAATAATTTATAACTATGGTAATAAATTAATAAATAATTTATATACAAAATACAATTTAAAAAATCTGAAAAAAACAAAAAACAAAAAAAAATTTAAAAGCCCGCCCAAAAAACCAAAACAAAAATGAAAATCCCACCCAGGCCCAAGTTTACCTTTTTCAAAAAAGATTAGCCCAGCCCGGCCAAAATTTGAAAGCCTACCCAAAAAAACAAAAATTAAAAAGCCCAGCCAAGCCCAGGACTGTATACTTCAGGAATTGGGCCTAAAGACTTCCCTCTTCCAGAAAAAAAAAACTAACTTAGCCCAACCAAAATTTTGACAAAAACCCACTAGACTTGGTCGGCCTGACCCATAACCCACCTAAACTGCGGCCGGGCCTGCCTGGACACCCCTATTAATATTGGCCTTTTCTACACCCCTATTAATAAGTAAGTAGCACAATACATTTTGTTCTTAATGTTATGTTGTAATAGATTCTCGGGAAGCTGAGCATAAAAATTGCATTAAACTTCTTTCACTAGCCATTCTTAATTATGCACAATTTACTAATCGAGGTGGCCAATAAATTACTGGGCTTGCACAGTTAATTTTTATGTTTAAAATAACTTCAAATGTAATTTAAAGAGAAAAAGTTGTTTACTTGAGATTAATTTTTATTTTCATTTGTATTTAACGTCCTAATGACATTTTTTTTATCAGAACATTGAAAATTTAATAAAACACTGATTTGGTAACATAAAATTAAAAAAAAAAAGCTTTTTACATGTCTCAAATCGGGGTATATTTTTTAGAGCTTTTAAATGCACACTAATTTGCTGAATACACAACTTTATTTTTATATATGAAAATAATTAACATAGAGGTCATAAGATCTATAATCTCATCAAGCGCCACAGGAACAAAATAATTTAATTTATGGCCAACACAGTGGTTGCCATAGAGATGGTGATATCAAAAGAATCATCATTGCAGAGCACAGAAAAAAAACATATGTAGTAAAATCATAACCATACAACCTTATAATAAAAAGAGCTCATAGAAACAACCTTATAATCAAGCAATTCCATTTATCACACCTAGCATGCCAACAATCTGCAAGGTAAGGCAGACCAGTTGGGTCACCCCATCTTTACCTAACTATTAAGCCCTATGGCCTGAAAAGTGCATTGGCTAACAAGTATCCAAAATAGTTATCACCATAAATCCACAACAGAATATGGAACATCCTAAATTAATCACCCCATCACCAGAAGAAGAAAACTACAACTAAATTCAAAGACGACTAAATTCAAACATCCTACAATAGTTTATGAAACCAGGAACAACTACTAAACTCCCTGGATCAGCATCGCCACACCACAGCCATAGGCAATGGAATGATGCTCTACTAGTTAACGTTAAGAGCAAGTAAAAACGCAATCCAACTAATTTTTATGTTGTGCAACTCAAGGTTCCCCTCAAGGGGAATAGCAATGGTTTTAGTTTGCACAATGCAACCACTAAAGATCGAATTCTAATGTTGCTAATGGGTGTATCCCAGATGCGACTATGCTTACCGAAAAGCCAGAAACCAATCACAAGTTATGCATCAGATTCCTAATACTGATTTGAGGTTAGCACATCCACAGAAAAAGTGCCTCAAAAGCCACCTTTAGAAGTCATCAGTTTATTGCCAAGACAAGGTGGTCATGCCTTGTGGGTTGCTATTATTATATGCTCCAGTGCTCTGGTTAAGAGGACTTCCAGGCCCACCCGAGGACTCACTAGCGGTTCCACGCGATCCCGGGCTTCCAGTAGCTGATGCTCCGGGGACAAACTTTGCTGGAGCAGTTGAAGGATCGGCTTGCTTTGGTGATTTTAACTCCTCCTGACCTGGAATAAAACAGCCAACAACTACCTGCAACAGAACCAGATGACACTGCTTTAGTAAGTCAGTAAGGCTAAATGTGCAATTGGGAAGCCTACCCAGTTAGGTAGAATCATTGTCATAAATTAAAGAAATCCAATGTAAGTTCCTGAGATGGGATGCATATAATTGAAATTACTGGAATTTGAGAAGCATTCGTTTCAGCTGGGCCAATTCAGGGCATTGCTTGGACTGGTTGAAAATCGTCCCAGGCTTTCCCAAAGTGATTCATCACAAGCTCAGTTAAGCTAAACTCATTGTTGAGAATAAAGGTGAAGCTAAATATGGTCACCAGGAGCTCGCTTTGAATTTTGAGCAATCAATCGGCACTAAGGTATAATGGAAAACTAAGAACAGAGAAACAAACTAACTATTAGCAAATACGGAACCAAGGTCAGGGATTAAAGGAGAATATAAGGGAAGAAAACCTGAATCTGTGAGATTTGGAACATCTGAAATGAAATTCCTACAATGCTGAAACGCAGAGGGGGTGCTCACATCAAAATATGTTGCTCTCATGGAAGTCAAAATTTTTGAAGCATATGAAATAGGCAGATAAAACAAAAGAACAGGGAGAAAACAATCATCATGCTGCTGCTAACAGAACAATCTTATTAGTGGAGATATCAGAGAAGGCTCCTCAATTTCGGAATTTTGATGGAGTCGATAGAGGAATAATAAGAAGAGAGAGAAGAAGGAAACAGCTCCCTCTTTGATGATTTTTATGAGCAAGTGTCAAGAAATGGGCATCATCTTTGATGCCTTGCTTCCTTGAAATGTTCAAAATCCAGCAGGCTCTTAACACGGAAGAGCAGCGGCTAGGAAACTAGGGTGATTCTAAATGCACACACATTTGGACACTTAATGCATCGTGTTCACAAGTGTCTCAATGCATAAGGTGGGTGTCCAAAGAAACAAAGTGTGTTTGCATTACCCATGAAACTACCAAAACATTCAACAAAGCTTACCCATGAAACTACCTAAACATTCAACAAAGCCCACGCTCACGAGACTGTCAAGCCAAGCCTCTAGTTGCTCAAGCTTCAGTCATCCAGTTAACAAGCCTAAAATAGCATGAGTTCAGTCCACTTAATTCAAAACACAAGCTAGAAAAGACTCCAACACAAAGCTGTGCACAAGTTGTCTATAGGAAGCCAGGTCAATTGGCTACCCAATCTTGGGTGCACCAGTGAGAAACAGACTGATTCATTTTGCAACTATCAAACTACTCTAGAAGGTTAAGAATATCGTCTGCACACTTCTCTTTGAAAAGTGCAGATCAGTACCCTCTCTGATTGCTAACAACAATTTAGCAGGTAATTTTTTCATGTTCAGAACAAAACACAACTTTTGAAGACATACAAAATGAAGATCATGAAGAAAGGGATGATCCTAGAAAGATATGATTTTTGAGGTCAGAAAGAAGTCACCTTTTCTAATATTTTAATGTTAGAAACCAAGAACCTTTGAATAAGAAAAGGCCCAAGGAAAAATCCTAGGATTTCCTAAAAAACTAGCATCTGACAAAGAATCATAAAATTTGACTGGATACCAAATAAGACACATAATATAACTAGGTATAACCCGTGCCTA
The DNA here is from genome assembly GCA_034768845.1 of Heliamphora exappendiculata. NCBI lineage: Eukaryota > Viridiplantae > Streptophyta > Magnoliopsida > Ericales > Sarraceniaceae > Heliamphora > Heliamphora exappendiculata. The sequence continues at coordinate 6,746 of JAOTRH010230374.1, forward strand.
AAGGCACTACTACTATTTTTTTAAAATCATTCAGTGGACTGAAATTATAAGAGACAAAAAATATATAAAAAAATCATAGTGGCAGATCAATAAACTGTTCAAATACTAAAATTAAATAATAACAAATCAATTAAAAAATATACAATTATCACATCGTAATTGGTAGTTATATTTAAATTAAATAAAAATCGATCAAAAAAATAAAAGTCCTAATAAACTTTATCTCACCGTTGGATTGTTTAGAAAGAATAGAAGCCCTTGAATCAATAGATACATGTCATATTATCCATTGTAACTTGTTATATAGATAACCCAGAAAATTAAATTATATTTATTGCCTAAAATTTTGAAATAATCTTTAAAAATATTTATATATAAAAATAATAATAATCAATATAAATAAATACATAAATACAATTAATTTTCTTTGTTTTAGCACTAAGACATCAAAACTCTATGTTCGAGATTTCTTGGCAATTTCTCTTTCGCAATAATTCATAAAATAATATTAATAGCTTATGGAGAATTTTTGAGATTTTTCTAAAAATAAAATTTTTACAATAAAAACTCATACCCCATGTGTTACACGTGGACAATTACATGAAGTGTAAAGAATCTTGACACTTGTTTTATTTACATAAGACCTTTGGCTCCACACCGCCTTTCCACACCTTTTCAATTCTCTCTGTTCGTGCTAATACAAAGCACTGAGGGAAGGTTAGAAAGAGACAAGAGAATTCAGAGAGAGAGAGAGGAAAAGGGAAGAAGAATTGCCGAGGCACACTACTGGCGCCACCTCCTTCCTCCTTCCCTGCACTGCTACACCACCAGCCACCACCGACCCCCTCAACACTACCACCTCCAGCCACCGGGAGGAGTCACTGTCGATGCCACCATGACCACCGGTAAGTTGAAATTCCAACAAACAATCAATTTCTAAGTTCGACAGAAAACTACCACCAATTTTCACCGCTCTCCCACGGCCACCACGAACCACCAAGCTTGAACACAGGCCTATGGAACTCTAGATACTTGTTTCTTCTTTAAAATAAGATAATTTGCACCATTTTGTTGAGAATTGAGTGAGATATCAACTCTTAAGTCACACACATTCGGAAACAAATGAATCATGCACAGTCTGACTTAAACAGCCGTAACTTTCTCTACAGACCTCCATTTTGCATGATATTTAGTGTTCTGGAAAGAAGACACAAATATCTACAACTTTTATGTTTATCGTTTTTCCCAGAAAGTCCAGTTTCCATGCGAAATTTATGTCTGAATCTCAAAAAACCAGAAACTGTCTGGATTTCCAAAGCCAACGGACCAGTCATCTTTAAAAAGCCACCATTTTTTCTACCGATCTTCGTTTTGGGTGAATTTTGATTCTGTAGAAAGGAGAAACAATTATCTACAACTTTTATGTTTATGACTTTTGCAATAAAAGCCCTTTTTCTATTGTGAAATTTGGGCCTACACGTTGAGAGCTGAATCTGTCCGAAACTTCAAAATTCAATAAGCAGCACACTTTAATCCATTATTGCTCTGGGTACAGACCCCGAATGGTTACAGCATTGAAACTATTGAAAAGTAGGTGGTGAGAGCTCTACAAAAACTTAAAATTTGACTAAAATAGGTTACGGTAAAGCCTTCAAAATAACAATTAAAGTTGAACCCTTAAACTAGTTTTGCCGTAAACGTGGGATTTTGGTCATTTAGACCATTTTTAATCTTTTTTCTCAAAAACATGTTCTCAAAAGTTTAGTATGTGATAAATAATACCGTTTTAGGACTCGAAAATATTAAAAACTCCAAGATATCCCAAACACATTTTACGAGACTTAGAAATAAAATTACCGTTTTGGCCCTAGAGACCATTTCAAGGCTTAATTACTAAATCATAGATTAATGCATTATAATTAGATGGAGAATAGTATAATTTTATTAATTTCACATTGTTCATATTCTAGGATTGGGAAAGGGTACTCGAACGGCTAATACTGGACCACAAGGTTGAGAAATATCGTTGGTGAAATTTTGGTAGTTCAAGAACATGCCATTGTTGTTGGATGATTAGGAAGTTACCTAGTGCGTGGATGCTTGATTGTGCATCATTTTCTCCTTGATGTACAAATGGAGGGTATAAAATTGGCCATCTGAATGTACACAAACAGGTTATATAAATTGTCCGTTGTTGTACGCAACAAGATAAATAAATATGTGATCCTATCGTGGAGTCAGAATGATACCGTTAACAACTCCTAGTTGTGAGGATAAACAACCCTTTGGCATACTTGATGGATTCAGTTTTACTTGCTATGAAATGTGATGTTTAAAAATATTATTCTGCTGAAGAGGAAAAATACCAGTCGCATGATTAGTGGAATGATTTCTCTATTATGAGATTATGTTGGAAAATTCATGCTGAATTACAATTGCTCTTGATCCGTAATTATTTTTCAATTGTTTTATTTATTTCTGCTTCTATGGATAGTAACACTCAAAAATTTATCAGGTTGCTGGAGTAGAAGTCAGGTCCACTATGAGATATGCTAGATAACTATATAGCTAATGGTTGTACTAGTGTGAGTCAAGACCTTTACATTCTTTTTTATGTAAATCCTGTAAATATGTACATATTACTTTACAATGTGTCTTGACTTGTGAAGTTTTTTTTAAACTCAAAATAATATTTTGTGGTTTTACAATATTAATTATAAAAAAAAACTCTCTTATTTATGATTGTTTTCTGGTAACGCTTTCCTAGGTTGGGGTGTTACACAACTCAAAACATACCTGCACTGGAGTAGCTGCAGTTAGAAGCCCTGCCACACCACCACCTAAAACACGACCATCAGGCCCAGACAACAACACACTTAACCCACCAGTTCTGCTCCGCTGACCACCGCTCTCTGAGAGCATATAAGAACCAGAAAGAGAGAGGATCTCAAAACGTCCCTGCAAAAGCAGAATGCATGATCATCTCATATCTTTTAAGATGTTCAATAACTACAAACCAGCACAAATAGGCATAAAATTCCAAGAGCAAAATTATCATCTGCCTCTTGTTTGGATTGGGATTTAATTTATTAAGCAAGATAAGAAAAAAGTCGCATCCACAAACTTCAAACAGGGTCGTAGAACCATATTCCTCGTATATCATTTTCTTTGAACTCTAGTAATAAGGAACACCTTCAAATGTCTCCGCAGCAACTCTGTGCTAAATGATTCTTGTAAGACAATAATGCAGATATGAAACTTATATTTGCTTTCATTTTTACACACAGGAATGATGGTCAACCTAATACTGCCCTTTGAAATCAAGTACATTCTATTGATTTCAATGCTTATCATCTCCGGTAAAGAACCAATGACCATAAAATTGTTGATTTAGAGGATTTATCAGAATTGGGACTATCAGTTTACATTGACCTGGCCCCTTTATCAATAT
>JAOTRH010230385.1:0-10195 GCA_034768845.1 Heliamphora exappendiculata
AAACCTTCAAAGCTAGGCTTGTTGCTAAAGGGTTCACTCAGAAAGAAGGGATCGACTATGAGAAAACCTTTTCGTCGATAACAATGCTTAAGTCTATCTGAATTTTCTTATCCATTGCTGCACATTTTGATTACGAAATCTGGTAAATGGACGTCAAGACAGATTTTCTTAATTTCTTGACGAGTGTATCTATATGATACAACCAGACAGATTCATTGCAAATGGTCAGGAGCACATGTTGTGCAAGCTTAAGAGATCCATTTATGGACTTAAGCAGGCATCAAGCTATTGGAACACTCGATTTGATTAAGCTATAAAATCTTATGATTTTGATCAAAGTCCAGATGAGTCCTGTGTGTATAAGAAGCGTGACGAAAGCATGATGATCTTTTAAGTACTTTATGTAGACGATATCTTGCTCATTGAAAACGACGTGAGGACATTATCTATGGTTAAAGTATGATTAGCTGGGCAGTTCGATATGAAGGAGTTGGGAGAATCCAGTCACATTCTTGGGATCAAGCTTATGCGAGATCGAAAATAAATGATGTTGGGCTTATCACAAGCAAAGTATATCGAAGATATCCTTGCTCGTTTTAGCATGTAGGATTCTAAGAAAGGGTTTCTCCTTTTCAGGCATGGAATCACTCTATCCAAGGATCAGTGTCCTAAGACACTTGATGAGATAAAAAAGATGAAGACGGTTCCTTATGCTTCGATAATTGGAAGTCTCATATATGCTATGCTTTGTACTAGACCCGACATTTACTTTGTCGTTGACATGGTTAGCAGATATCAGTCTAATCCATGACATGAGTATTGGACTATGGTAAAGAATATATAATCAAGTATCTGAAAAGAACTAAGAATTATATGTTGATTTACCAGACAGACAGTCTAGTACCTTTGGGTTACACAGACTCATATTTCCAGTCAGACATAGTGCTTGCATCAGGAGACAACCTTACAGATCCTTTACAAAGAGTTTACCAGCTAAGACCTTTGATAGTCATGTAGAGGGCATGGGAGTCAGATGTATGACAGCATAGTTTTGAGTATAAGTGGGAGATTGTTAGGGTTGGTATACTGAAAACCATGGTTCTAGTATTTAATTTTAATTTTAATAAAATTAGTTTTCTATTTTATGAGAATCTTTACGAGCAATGTGTGTATATCATTTATTTGTTATGCATGGATGTCTGATATTCTGTATAGTTTTTAATCTGGTGTGTAGAGTACGGCTTACACACAGAAGACTAGATTTTAGGTTCTTGCAGAATATAAGTTTTATGTTCATTGTTTAGATGAAAATGGGCATACCATCAGTACGACTGTGGCACAGAGTTTTAGTAGTCCTGTCTTGGTTACGAGAAACAGATAATAGCGTCTTCTATTATTCTGACTCTCTGTGTCAGTATAATTTGTGTGTATTGAACGGGACATTTTGGGTAATTAATTTAGTACTGACTACTAGCTATATAAATTAATTCACACTCCAAGGTTATTATAAATAGTGCTTATCCTATTAATATTGAAATAATTATTGATTTGTGTATATTTAATATTCGTTATTTTCATTCATTAGAGGGTGCGATCTTATATGGGTCTATATTCCTGGTGAATTGGATAGCGATATTATTTATATAAAAAATATTAATTATTGACGTAATTCACGTCTCGAAAGATCGGAATTGACGATACCTCCTTAAGGATGCTTATATGTTTTGACTGGGCCAAACCCTATAGGTGGATTTAATTATCCGACAATCAAATAAGTTAAGTGGAAGGGATTAAGGAATATGAAGATGCCAATTAAATTAAATTGTCAGTAATTAAATTTAATTGGCAGGTATCAAAAATCTTAACGTTGGAAAAAATGGTAAGCATTTAATAACAGGAGCTCAATGCAAGAAAGTCTTGAGATTATGGGTCAGAGTGCAATTATAGTTCTTTAGTGGTATGAACTGTAATTCAGTGTTTTATGAAAATTACAGAAACCGCTACGACTTTCCATAATTGCAGAAACTGCCCGTAGGTATCTGTGTTCCACTAGAAGTCTTACTCATAATTACTCCATAGGTCCCTGCTGTAGCCCTATATATATGCGGGTAGGCTGAACTAGTTTAGATTTGATTTTCATATCATTCTTGATACATTATTTTTGTCTTTCAAGACTTAAAAATATATCGGAGTTCTGCCGGTACGAGTTCTCGGAGTATCGTAGCCCACACTACGTTCGAGGATCACATAAGGGAATACGGTAGAAGATTTGATTGGAGCTTCAACTCAGAATCAATTCGTAGTTGAAGACTAGATCTACAAAAGGTATTTTTATAAATTTTACTTTGGTTGCAAGGGTTTTATTTTGATCATTCTTTGTGAAAAGTTTTATCTAGAGCCTATTTCGTCGTTTGCCCGTCAAGTTAATTTTTTACCGATAATTATTTTTCAAAAATAATGATCTTGACAGTTTTGCCTCCAACAAACGAACACTTAGTTTACGGGTATAACACCCAATGGTACTAAGCACCCACCACCTCATTTATGGGGATTAGCCTGAAGGTACGCAGGCACCTACACTGCACACATTTTCAGACTTTCACCGAGGAGCAATGTAAGCCCAAATCTACATTCACACAGCCACGATACATCTATAGGATTATTTAACAAAAACATCACATAGCTCAACTACGAAAATCATATAAAACATTTATACATCAACATATATAGAAAGGGTTCCTGTGGCCCTACCGCCACATCATCCATCAACTTCGTCAAACATTTTCAAAATGTTTTTCCTATTTTAAATCAAAACATTTCTAAATTCTAAGACTCAACCCCAAGGGCTAGCTCCAAACCTCTAAAAAAAATCTTGTTTATCGAGGTATTTCCAAAACCACCATTTTTCAAATCACCTTTTGAAAAACAGGTATCCACAAGTTTATATGTTATGAAATAAATCGTATAAAAAGCTCAAAACATGCTTTTATCCATACAACGAGGTTTAAACATGAAATATGACGTTTAAGAGGTTTTCAACCTATGAAAAGGTATGACATTGCATAAAACACCCTTAAACCACAATGTAGTCTAGAGTCCTACCTCGGTGGGTCAAAAACTCATTGCCTCGATCCATGTGAAAAAGTGAACTTCGTCGAAGTGAGATTCTACCGGGATGAAAGCAGAGCCCACAGCGTGGATAACAAGGATCCACTCACAAATCATCGAAAACTAAGCCCCAGGCTCTTAAAAACATAGAGAGAAGGTAGAGGAAATGAAACTTAACCTTGAAGAAAAGTTTTTCAAAATATCTAACTCAAGTTAGATATTTATAGCCTCAGCCTTGCCCAGGGGGTCAGTCGACTGGACCCTTAAGGTCAGTCGACTGAAAAGCTTTTGGAAAAGCCAAAAAGTCACCACAGCCAAGGTCAGTCGACTGGACCTCCTTGGTCAGTTGACTGAAAAGCTACTTGAGGGCATCACTCGACTGACAACACCCCCTCAGTTGACTGAAATGCTTCTGTCATGGTTCATAAACTTTTTGGAACTTGAGAAAGCATAAAACACATACGTACATGCTATTCTACGACGTTAAAGCACAAATCATTCATCGATGGTGTACATGTATTGAAACAAAACACATTGAGCATATTTATATCAAAAAGAAAAAGGACCGGGTCTTACAGCTTCCGTCACGCTTCTTGTATACACAAGTCTCATCTGGACTCTAATCAAAATTATAAGACTTTATGGCTTGATCAAACTGAGTATTCTAAGACCTCGATGCCTACTTAAGTTCATGAATCTATCTCTTTAGTTTGCACAACATGTGCTCCTAGCCTATTGCTATGAAATCGTCTGGTTGTACCACATAGATACATGCATCAAGACTTCTGTTAAGAAAAACTTTCTTTCCATCTATTTATCAAATTTTATAATCGAAATGAGCAGCAATGGATAAGAGAATCCAGATAGACTTAAGCATAACTACTAGCAAAAAAGTTTTCTCATAATCGATCCCTTCTTTCTAAGTGAACCCTTTTGCAACAAGCCTAGCTTTGAAGGTTTCATCCTTCCTGTCTGCTCCTCTCTTCCTCTTGTAGATCCACTTGCAGCTAATAGGTTTTATTCCTTCAGATGGTTCTACAAGTTTCCAGACCTTATTAGAATACAAAAATTGTATCTCATAATTCATAACCTTTTGATAAAGATCTGTATTTTTGCCTAGAAGTGCTTCATTATAGTTATAGACTTTGATATCTAGTTATACCGGGATCTTATCAAAAAACTCTCCTAAGAACATATACTGATCAGGTTGATAAACAACCCTTCCACTATGACAAAGCACTACCTGTGTCTATGTACTAGCAGTAATATGCTGTGTAGAATCTGAATCCTGTGTATCAGCACCATGTTCATAATTTTCACATGTCTCGATAATCCTCTCACTATGACAAGGCAATGGGATATCAGTGATTTATGGTTCTTCTTTCGTTCTACTGATATTTTCTCTTAGTTTTTCTAAAATAATTTTACTATTGAGCCTGTGGTCCATAATATAATCATGTTCCAAGAATTGGGTATTGGTGTTAACAATGACCTTATGATCCTTAGGATTATAAAATAGATTACCCTTCATTCCCTTTGGATATTCCACAAAGAAACAGACTTTTGTTCTCGATTCTAACTTACCCGCGTTCCCTTTCAGAACATGTGCTAGACACCCCCCAAATTCGAATGTGTTTTAGGCTAGGTTTACGCCCGGTCCACAATTTTGTAGGAGTAGAAGGTACAGACTTAGAAGGTACCAAGTTCAGAAGGTAAGTCGTTGTCTCTAATGCGAGTCCCCAAAACGAATATGATAAACCTGAATAACTCATCATGAACCTTACCATCTCTATAAGAGTCATATTCCTTCTTTCTGCTACACTATTCTGCTGTGGAGTGCTCGGTGTAGTCAACTGCGATATAATCCCTTCTGATGACAGGTAGTCCCTAAACTCTCTAGAGAGGTATTTTTCACCATGGTCAGATCGTAGTGATTTGATATTTTTACCCAAATGCTTCTCTGCCTCTGCCTTGAATTCTTTGAATCTTCCAAAGCATTCAGACTTACGGTGTATTAGGTAAATATATCTATACCTTGAGTAGCCATCAATGAAACTGATGAAGTACTTAAAACCACCTCCAGCTCAGATTGCCATAGGACCAGACACATCAGAATGAACTAGTTACAACGGTTCTTTAGCTCTATAGCCTTTGGCCGAAAATGGGCCTCTTGGTCATGTTAACCTCTAAGAAAGATTCACAAACTGGAAGTACCTCTACTTCTAATGAACTCAAAGGTTCATCTGCTACTAGTCTGTTTATTCTTTTTAAATTTATATGACCCAAGCATAAGTACCAAAGAAACTTTATCTTATATGATAAATTTGATGTATTATTCAATTCAATTAGTTATAGTGTAGGAGAGATAGGAGATACAATTTGTAGATCATTCACTAATATACCAGAACAAGTAAAATGCTTATTTTTCTTCACAACGACAGTGGTGTCGTATCTCTAACTTGCTTTACTTTTTATTTTCATTGTTGTATTATTACTTACATTTGCATCACACACATTTAATCATTCATCATTAAAATTCGTACTTGTATTTTAATTTTTCAAACATAATGTTTTTAAATCTTGTAAGTTAAAATCTATACTTGTGCTTTAATTTTTTAAAACAAGAAGTTTTGAATCTTGCTTATAAGTGAATTAAATATATACTTGAGTTTTAATATTTAAACAAGGAATTTTTTTTAAATATCGAATTCAACCCCCTCTTGGGATTGCACATAAACAATCAATTGGTATCAGAGTCAATCACATTATTTTTAACAAGCTTTTATAAAAACAAATCTATGACAGGCATTGGTGTATCTCCGTTTGGAGATAGTCAATCCTCTACAAGGTCTCCAATCTTCTGTGGTGTTAACTACACTTTTTAGAAGCAAAAAATGAGGATTTTTATCCAAACCATGGATTGGAGGGCTTGGAGATTGAGCGTCCAAGGTAATTTCATTCCTACTAAAACGGTAAAAGGTAAAGAAGTTCCTAAGTTAGAAGAATAAATAAATAAAAATGATATGATGCTACTTCAAATAAACTCTAGTGCTATGAATGCCTTGTATTGTGCTTTAGATGCTAACGAATATAATCGCATAATGACATGTAAAAGTGCTAAAGAAATATGAAAAAAGTTAGAAATTACTTATGAAAGCACTCAAGATGTTAATAATTCTAGAATTAATAGACTAATTAGCGAGTATGAAGGCTTTTAAATGAGTGATGATGAAACTATCTCTAGCATGTACACTCGTTTTACTTACATTATTAACTCTCTTAATGCACTCGGAAAAACTTACCATTCTTATGAGCTTTTAAGAAAAGTACTCAAAGTCTTGCCACCTATTTGGGAAGTTAAGGCTATAGCTATCTCTAAAGCAAGTAATCTAAGGGTGATGACCTTAGATGAGCTAATTGGATCACTGTTGACATACGAGCTCAAGATAAAAGAAAGAGTCAACGAGCAAAACAAAGTCAAGAAGTCCATTTCTCTTAAAGCTTCAAAAGAGAGTTCAAGTGATGAAGAGAATGAGAAGATCAATGATGATGACATGGCTCTTATCACAAGAAGATTTAGAAAATTTCTCAAAAGAGACAAAAAGTTTTCAAGAAGATTTCAATGCACAAAATTTGATAAAGGAGATTCAAGCAAACGAGATTTCAAGAAAGAACCACTCACTTGCTATAACTATAACAAAGCTGGGTACATCAGGCCAGAATGTCCTTTACTCAAAGAAAAAAAAAAGAAAGCCATGAAAGCAACTATGTGGGATGACTCAAAATCAAACGAGTCAAGCAATAGCTCAAGTGATGACGAAATGATCAACTTCTGTTTGATGGCAAGTATAGACGAAGAGGTAAATTCTCATTCTAACTCATGCAATGAATTTAGTTCTTCATACTCCATGCCATCATATGATGAACTTAAAAATGAATTGTTTAATTTACATAAGAGTCTTTTGAAATTAGAAAAGAAAAATATATAATTGAAAAATAAAAATAAATTTTTTTTTAAAGAAATTGAAGAATTAAAAATTTTAAATGAAAATGCTAAAAATAAAAAAGAAAATGTGTCTAAAGAGCATGGTTTGCAAAAATGTAAAAAACTTTTCTAAAGAAATTGAAGAATTGATAAATTAATAAAAATTTCTGAAAATAAGATTTCCAAATTGGAAAAAGAAAATAATTTTTTAATAAAAGAACTCAAGAACGTAAAAGGTAAAAATATTGAAAATGATATTTCTTGTGAACTAAAAAGGAAAGTGAAAGATTATTCAAAAATCATCTATAGTTTCACAAATGGAAAAGAAAACTTTAAAAAACTTTTAAGAGCATAAAGAAGGTCATTAAATAAAGAAGGAGCTGGTTACAATGGAGAAGTAAAAATCAAATCTAAAATTATTTTGTAAACAATCAAAGAACTTTTCAAACTCATTTTCAAGAAAAATCTATGAAAATGCAATTTGTTTTCAATGCAAGAAAATGGGACACATTAAATTTGATTGCCCACAAAAAAGAAATAATTGTGTCTCAAAAATAGTTTGGAGAGTTAAATACACTAATTCTATAGGACCGAAAAAGATTTGGGTACCAAAGAAAACCACTTAAATTGTCTTATAGGTATACTTGAAATCCTTTTCATCAAAAGATAAATGGTACTTGGATAGTAAATGCTCAAAACATATGATGGGCGACAAATCAAAATTCTCAAACCTAACACCTAAGGATGGAGGTTATGTAACCTTTGGAGACAACGAAAAAGGTAAAATCATTGGTATTGGTAAGGTCGGTAAGGAATCCTCCATATCCATTGATAATGTACTTCTAGTTAATGATCTTAAACATAATCTTCTTAGTATAAGTCAACTGTGTGATAAAGGCTATAGTATACAATTTTTGCATGACACTTGTGTCATTGAAAACAAAGAAAATCATAAAGTTTCATTTGTTGAAAAACGATTTGAAAATGTATACACTATTGATTTTGAAAATTTGAGTTCTCAAAATGTTAAATGTTTTTGTGCCGTAAATGAAACTAGTTGGTTATGCCATAGGATGCTAGGTCATGCTAGCATAGATCTCCTATCTAAACTTGTCAAGAAAGATTTGGTTAAGGGCTTGCCTAAAACTAAATTTATTAAAAACAAAGTTTGTGATGCTTGCCAATTTGATAAGCAAGCCAAAACTAGTTTTAAAAAAAATAAGAAATTTTTACAAATAGGCCACTACAACTACTTCATCTCAATTTATTTGGTTCGATGAAATCCCAAAATCTTGGAGAAAAAGTTTACTATTTTGTTATAGTTGATGATTTTTTGAGGTATACGTGGGCGTTATTTCTTGCATCAAAAGATGAAGTATGTCATGTATTTACCAAACTATGTAGAAAAATTCAAAATGAAAAGGGATATTCTATTCTACACATTCGTAGTGATAGAGGAGGAGGATTTAAAAATAAAAATTTTAAAAATTTTTGTGATAAAAAAAGAATTTTTTATAATTTTTTTGCACCTCGAACTCCTCAACAAAATGGGGTTGTTGAAAGAAAAAATAAATTTTTACAAGAAATGACACGAACAATGCTAAATGAACATAAAATTTCTAAATATTTTTTAACCGAGACAGTAAATACTGCTTGTTATGTAATGAACCGAGTTTTCATAAGAGACCATTTAACCAAAAATCCTTATCAACTATGGAATGGTAGAAAGCCCAACATGTCACAACCCGAACCCCGGGGACCTGTGAACCAAACCCAAACTATCCCTCCTATGGATCATCATCTACGACTTTCATTCACCAAAGAATTGGAAACCCAATTATATAACAATTTTTTTAAACAACTATATTTTAGTACATATCAAATCTACAACAAAGGCTTGAAATCTCAAAAGTTCATTTACAATCATAATATCTTTAATTACAATCCTCCATTCCGGTTTGTATACAATCATAATGCAAAATGTAAACAAATACGAAATCTTCCTTCTAGTCTTTCCCAAGGCATCCCTTGCCCTGGTATCATCCCTAGTCTTCAGAACCCGAAACGGTTTAATAAACATACGTGAGCCAAAGCTCGTAAGATATAGATTAACTCAGAGGTGATACATGATTTGTGAGGTATAATGGGTGCAACTGGAGTGAACATGCACATTTATCCAAATCATTACTTTTCAACATACACACCCACGCACACGAAATTGCTTCCATTTAATCTTTGAATGTAAACCTTCTCGGGCTTTCACCGTAGGACCGCAGCCCCTCATTATGCATGAAACTTCACGGGCTTTCACCGTAGGACCGTAGGACCGCAGCCCCTCATTATGAATGAATCTTCACGGGCTTTCACCGTAGGACCGCAGCCCCTCATTATGCAGTTTCTCATAGTTTACATCGTTACTCCAATATCACCAAGTGCCAATAACACAATATTGATAGCAAGAAGATCACATTATTTGAAACAGGTATACACCCATCATGTATACAGTTATGTATATATCAATCCGCTCTTATTGTAAGAGTAAGCTCAACAAATAGGTCCAATACATGCATTCTAACTCAATCTAAATATATCTATAGATGTGCCACAAGCTCAAAGGAGTAGGAATTCAATAAAAAGGCCAATATGAATGAAAATATGTTTTTCCACAATATTCGGTTAAAAATGGGTGAAAAATAATTTTAAAATTTTTACATACCTTCACTATTTTGATCATAACTTTTTCTATAAAATGATATTTTTTTAGAGTAGTCTTGTTGGAAAGAGGACTTTCGGGGCTTCGATTTGTGTACAAGAACAACCTAATTCAGAGTCTAGATGAGGGAGATATGATCGAACAAAGTTGACCCTACGCAGTCAGTCCGCTCGAGTGGACGTCGGGCACTCGAGCGCCCAATCTTCTGCCATGTGAGCGCTCGAGCAGACAGGGCTCCGCTCGAGTGCGCTGTCGCTGGAGAAAACTCCAGATTTGCCCCTATTTTGTTCTTTCAACCTCAATACCCTTAAGCATTCATCAAACATGTTTCAAATCTCAAGTTCCACTCCAAAATCATTGGATTCAAATCTCATAAACCCATTTCATGC
>JAOTRH010230396.1:0-10195 GCA_034768845.1 Heliamphora exappendiculata
TCAATTTAGATAACACTATTACAATCATACACCTACACACGCCGGATAATAATAACATAATAGTAATATAATAATAAGCTACTAACATTAAGGAAGAGCCATTAGCCACCAACACACCAGCATGACCAGGGGTCAACTTATAATCTGATAGAATACCTGATGATCCAGCTATGTGAGCAGAAGCGCCAGAATCAAAAACCCAAGTGTGCGGGGTAGCCACACATGCAGTGGGATTACCTGCAAAGGTGGCTGCTGGTACCTCAGAAGAACTCGTACTCTGTCTAATCTGACCATACATATACTGGTCATACTCTGCAGCAGTCATCTCTACAACTCGTCTAGTTGAATTCGAGGCCCCCTAAGGACTGGGCTGGATATAGTCCTGTGGTTGAAATCAGATGTGACATTGGCCACCAGTGGGAGCTTCCCATGAGGCTTGTAACATTCACTGCGAATGTGTCCCCGGATCCCACAATAGTGGCACGTACGGGTCTCACGACCACCGTCACGACCTCCTCCACGACCGGTCTTATTACTATCACCACGATCGTGGCCTCGACCGCTGCGGCTACCATGAAAGCCCACTAAAGCAGACTGATCACAGGTCTCAACAGGAGATGTACCAGTACCACAAGACTCATCCCAATGGGATGCTCGACTCATACGTCAGAATGTCTCGAAGAGAGTGGGAATGTCGGCCCCAACAAGGATCTGAGAGCGAGCAGAGTCAAACTCGGAATTAAAACTAGCTAAGAAGCACACCACCAACAGTTGCTGTCGCTGCTGCTGAAATTGAGACAACTGATTGGTGACCGAGAGAAAGTGATCAAACTCATCGGCCAAAATTTTGAATTGCATAAAATGATCCTGAAGAGGCTTGCCGGACTGTTAGGATTGAAAGAAACTTTTCATGACATCATATAGACAAGAAAGATCATTAGTGGCTGAATATATGGATTTTAACGAGGACCAGATCTATCTCACAGTATCAGCGTTGGTCACTAAAGCCTGAACGGAAAGATCCATTGAGTTGAGCAACTAACTAAATATCTGAGCATCATCCCGGGTCTAATTCTGAAAAGTCGCTGATGTTCGTGAAGGAGGATCATCAAACAGGTGGGAATCCAATTCCATGCCTTGCGGAGACTTAAGAACATTTTTCTTCCATAAAGCATCAACCAACCGTGTGGATGACGAGAACACCTCTGTGGTACGCTGTCGACCAGCTTCAACCTAGGATTCGCGGGTCACAGAATCCTCTGACATCCTTGTTCACCAACAAGGGGACCAAAAAATACCACAAAAGAAAACACATGTCTCAATCCACACGGAGGTATAACAAAGAACCACACCCGACCCTCACAGCATCATCAAACTCGCAGACACCATGGAGCTACACGGGTAGACTAATGCAGTGAGGGAAAGAGAGAGAAAAGTCAAGCCGAGTGACTGTGGAGTGGTCTACAGGGTCTGTTGCAAGCCCCGTAGAGGCTAACAGTAGTTGTTGGAGGCAGAGGAGGGCTTGTCAATGGTTGGCACAGGCCCTGGAGGGGCTGACAAGGGTCGCCGGAGACCCTAGATGGGCTGACGGCAGGCGACGTTCCCTCCCTGAGGGACTGACGAGGGTCAAAGCCACCCTAGGAGGGTCCGGTGAAAGTTGTCGTCACCCTTGGAGGGGTTGACGAGGGAGATCAATGGACTGACGAGGTTGAAATCACCCTAGAAGGGTCCGACGAAGGTCGTCATTACCCCTGGAGGGGTTGACGAGAGAGATCAATGCGCCTGGAAGGCTGACAAAGGTCGGCGCACATTTTTTGGGATAGCCGAGAGGGTCGGCGTGAGCTCCTGGAAGGCCGACGAGGGTCGGCAACGACAATGGGAGGGCCGACGGAGGACGTCGAGGGTTTGGTGGTCGGTGGCTAGGGTTAGGTGGCGGCTGGTTCTGGTGGAAGCTAGGGTTTGTGATAGGCTAGGGTTTCATGGCTCTGATACCATGCTAGAAAAAAGAGAAAGAATATGGAAAAGTGTGTATCTCATTGTGAGACATACACACGTATTTGTTAAGTAAATGAGAGCCTACAATAGATACTGTGGACATCCCTACAAGTTATTATTAATACTTAATATCTTAATACTAAATATATATTAACAGAGGGGGGGAGGGGGTAAATATTTTTGGAAAATTTTGGATTTGGTCCTTTTTTTGGTATTAAAATTAGTTTTAGTTTATTTAACATTTTCTATTGGGATTAGTCATGTGTCAATTTTGATTCCCTAAAATACCTCCATTTACACGATTACTGTGCATTTCAAACTTAGTAATCCTCGCCAAAATTGCCCTAATTTGCGCCCCTTCACTATCTTTTTTGGCGAGATTTTGGTTTCCTTTCGTACATGCGCGAGGAGGGCGGAGATGAATGCGGCGAAGGCCCAAATAATAGAGCCCGCGAGGAGAAGGGAGACTAAGGCGACGAAAGTTTGGGTGGCGGCGGAAGGGCAGGCGGCGATGGTGGAGAAGGTGGATATGGTGGCGAGGAGGGCGCCCAAGTATTGAATCGTGATAGGAGAGACTAAATTGTGATGATGATAGAGGGAGTGAGATGGGCTGTTGATGTAGGGATTTGGTGGTGTGTTTGGGAGCTGGGTATTTCAAACACCTGCCTTCGAAAACCCACTGCGCAGGTCTAACTGATACTTGTATCAGTTAATTACATGTCGCGGGGATCTTGAGAAAATATATTGCGAAAAATAATTAATACATGTATCTGTTATAGGTTGTGCTGCAAGATCATCAAACAACAATGCAAATTAACAGATGCATGTATCAGTTACGCACTTACCATGAGATCTTGAGATAATGCACTGTGAAAAATAACTGATACATGTATTAGTTATAGGTTATGCTGTAGAAAACTGCAATGCAAATTAACAACTGATACATGTATCAATTAGATACTCTACATTCTATTATTTATCTACGACCTCTCTTGCACTTTCAACCACCCTTCGCCGTCGACCCATCTCGCTTGATCCTCGCCCACCAA
This sequence comes from Heliamphora exappendiculata, assembly GCA_034768845.1. NCBI lineage: Eukaryota > Viridiplantae > Streptophyta > Magnoliopsida > Ericales > Sarraceniaceae > Heliamphora > Heliamphora exappendiculata. Next base: position 3,045 of record JAOTRH010230396.1, read on the forward strand.
AACCTTATTTGTCACCTGCTTGCACACATGAAGGAGAGGAATGCGGCGGAGGTCCAAATAATCGAGTCCACGAGGAGAACGGAGATGAAGGTGGCAAAAGTTTGCGTGGTGGCGGAGGGACATGCAGCGACGGTGGAGAAGGACGGAGATGAAGGCGGCTGAGGTTTGGATGGCATCGAAGGGGCAAGCGGCAATGGTGGAGAAGGATGAAGATGAAGGCAGCGGAGGTTTGGGTGGCCGCGAAAGGGGCAGGCGGCAATAGTGGAGAAGGACGAAGATGAAGGCAACGGAGGTTTGGGTGGCAGCAGAGGGGCAGGCGGCAATAGTGGAGAAGGACATATATGAAGGCGGCGGAGGTTTCAAAAAATCTATGTGGATCCGTTAAGTCTAAATGCCACAAATTTGTTATATGCTGAAAATATGGAGATATGATTTCAAATTCCTGTACTTAAGGAGAAGTTATTCACTTAATTAGGAAATTCCCATATATCAAGCCACCCATAATACACAACATATATATATACATCCGAATTAAATAGGGATATATTACTCCAGCCATTTCGTTGAATTTTAAAAAAGGACTAAATGCAATAAAAAAAAATGATGGGACTAAAACTCTTAGAACATCTATAAATAGGACTAAAACTCAAATAATCCAATTATTTTTTAGCAAATCATGAAACGGTGTGATCAAAAGATTTAACCTTGAATGGAGGTCTGCACTTGTTGATCAGCTTTCACATCATAAACAAAATCCAGTTTGCTATGTTGAGTAAGCCACAACCCACAATAGGGAAAGGCATAGGGAAAACGATATTATTCTCTTCTTTTTCTTCTGTTTTTCTTCTCATCTTTTGCTCTACTCCAGTTTGACTTCATGGCACACATGGTTCTCAGTAGGCCTGCACTCAACCTTCAAAGTAAATTCTCATCGATTATCAATTTCTCAATTTGTCTTGATTCTCTTGGGATGACTAATTAATGAGTATGTGAACTGAATTCCATTTTATTGTTTGCCCTGTTCATTAGTGTTACATTTGCAAAAATTCATTAGTCATTTGAATCTCATAGGAGTTTGGTAGCCAGCTTCTCATTTTGTTGAGTCACAATGCAACCTATGATTTTGGGCATCTACTTGTAACACTGAACTTTTATTCACCCCGTTCACCCCCTTTAATGTTTATGTTTTTTTTTTGTTTTCCAAAAATTTGTAACTAATAATAAAAAATATGTTTGACAACTATTTTGTTTCAAAAAAATGTAAATAGTTTTCAAAATTTCTGTTACTGTTGTAAACAAGAAAAAAATGTTCACACTTTTTTTTTTGATAAACAATTTTTCTCTCTCCTCCCCACCTCCGAGCACCCTCACCTTTTCTACGGTTACTGCCACACCACCTACTAACTTCCTCACACCAACCGGCAGCTCCGGTCACTGTTGTCCTCCAGAATTGTCGCCACTACTTTGGCCATGACTTTATCCACCGGCCACCACCTGCACCCACCATCCCCAGTTCAAAACTAAAGTTTTTTCAAAAACATGTATGTGCCAAACATTTTTTTTGTTGTTTTAAAAATGTAAACTAAAATATATTTTATGTTTATTGTAAAAAAAAAAAAAGAAATAGATTTTGTTACTCTAAAATGGTATGTAGTTTTCAATTTTATCAATTGTTTCTTATTGCAGGCCAATTATTCCTCCAAATCTAAAACAACTGATGGAGGATTACATCAGCATTTGTACAGGTGCTTTCCATACTGATCTTAACATAAGTAGTTCAACATGTTGACGTATGTTTTTGTATAGTTCTATGGTCCGATAATTTGCAAATCTCAAGTACTAATTGCTGACAGACCTTTCAAGAAAAATAATGCGGGGAATTGCTCTAGCATTGGGTGCACCAGCAGATGAGTTTGAAGGTGAAACAGCTGGAGATCCATTTTGGGTGTTGCGAATAATTGGTTACCCTGGAGTATCGTGTTCAAGTGGCCAAAGCATGCCAAAAAATGACGTAGGATGGTAATTGAATATTCCTTGGTGCTTGCACGTTTTCTTGCGTTTCACTTGTCCACTAAACTTATATCTGTCTTTTCTTGTTATTTTGTCCATCACTCTGCCCAAACAAATTCAGTGGAGCTCACACTGACTACGGTAAATGTCTAGCGACTCATCTTTATCACCGAAACACCCTGATGATCTTGTTCATTGTCATACTCTTCTTATGTTTCTGCATAACAGGTTTGTTGACCTTAGTTAATCAGGACGATGGTATAACTGCACTTGAGGTATCGTTGTTGACTTCTTTTTGAGTTTCTTCTGTTACAAACCTTATCATTTATCTACTAACCAAAATATTTGTTCACAAAAGGCGTGGGTATAAATTCTGTTGATTAAATTGAAAATGATTTGATTCTAGCAGCCCGTTTGGATGGAGTGATTTGGGAAGAAAACAAAAAAAATGATTGTGTTATCGTTCTAATCATCTTTGTAGATAGTTAAAGAGGAGAGAAATGGGAAAAATGTAAAAATGTGGTTTTCTTTTAAAACACTAGTTTTGAATCTCTCCAAAAATGAAGAGATATAGAGACAAAAGAAATCACTTGAATAATTATATTTTACAATAACAAAATTTACCCTCTACAAATAAAAGAAATAAATAAAATGACATTGGTATAAGGTTAATTTGGTAAAATTATGTAGGTTAACTACGCAAGATGAGAGAGAACTAACTATCTTTTCTCTCCTACTTATCCAAACGACATGGACAGAACATAGTCTTTTCTTTTCTTTTCTCCTTTCTTATGAGTTTAAGTATTTTTTTTTCTTTTCTTTCTTGGGTTCCCAAACGGGCTGTAGATTCTAGGAATCTATTTATTTCTTTTCCTGTCCATTTTGGTACTGCTTTTTTAGCATGCACATATCACCTCCCAATCATTTGTCTTGTTATTCGTATCAGTATTGCCAGTTTAATAATGAGCATGCTTCCTTAAAACTTTGGGTTTTAAACATCCCTCATGTTGCTTCCCATCTTGTTGATATGTTTCTGATGCCGTCAAAAGCAGTCACTGTGAATTGCAGATCATTTGCTCGATTTGTGCTTCTGCCACACCTGGTTTTCAACTTCTTTGCATAGATGAAAATCATGGACAGGTGGCTAGAGATTGGATTGCTGTTTTCTGTTCATGTATCTGCTTCCATAAGTGCTGCTGTTGTCATATGAGTGCTGAATTTTTCAAAAAATGGGCCAAAAGTAGTATTTTTTTGGAAAAAAAAAAAAGAAAATTACTAGAGGAGTTAAGGCATGCATGTTGTACACAGTATTTCATTTGCACTTTACCTTTATCCCAGGACCCAGATTGTAGACTGCTGATTGATTATCATTGCTTCTCTTTCGTCAACTTCTAATCCTTAATAAATTGTTGAAGGTAAGAAACCTAGATGGTGAGTGGATATCAGCTCCTCCTATCCCTGGCACATTTGTTTGCAATATTGGTGACATGCTAAAGGTACAGAAACTTGGCACAACTTTCCAATATCTCTTAACCTCTTTCATGAGGAGAATACCCACTAAAAACCTCGGGCAATTGCAGATTTTATCAAATGGACTTTATGAGTCAACTTTGCATCATGTCATCAACAGCTCTCCAAAATATCGGGTCTGTGTGGCCTACTTTTACGAGGTTAGCTCTCGCTCCATTAATGCCCTTTCATTTATTCTTCTTTAATTTTTCCTCTCTTTAATTTAATCTTCTTTTTGCATGCTCTTTTTCGTGAACAGACAAACTTTGATGCTGCAATAGAACCCTTGGATGTATGTATAAAGAGGACAGGTGGAACTAAGAAGTTTGAAAGAGCTGTTTATGGAGAGCATTTAGTTAGCAAAGTACAAACGAATTTTGCGGAAGAGGATGAATTAGATACTTGAACTTTGAACTTCTAACTTTAATTTATGAGCTGAATGATTCAAAGTTGTTCAAGTGGCTCCTCAACAGGAATTGAATGCTGTCTGCTGCGAGACATATATTTAGGTGTTTCTATTCCTTTTATCATATTGAGTTATCAGAATGACTCTGTCTTCTCTTGTTAGATTAATGTAATTCAACTTGTTTTCTTAATTTTTTCCCCCAATCTCCTCCACTTTGATTGCTATTTTATGGGGACATTGCTTGCTGTTGCCTCAATTTTAGGAGAGAACTTTGCATATCTGTTACATGTTTCAAAAAGATGCATACACTTGTTGATTAAACTTTTATTTGCATGGTTTCCAGAGTTTCTTGATCATGTTAAATTTGCCTCGTTTTTAGAAGAGCAAGAAGTCCCTTTGACAGTGAAAAACGCCACATTCTCCGTCCAATTCTTTTTCTACCACATATCCCATGTCTTTCTTGGTTTGACAAACCCAACCAGCAATTTACTATTATGGCAAGTCTTTGTGCATTTTGGGAGCAAGAAGTGGAGCATATTGAGATATTTTTGTTTTAAATTATGAATAAGTGAAGACATATTCCTGCCCCTAAACGGGCACTTACTCTCTTACATAAGAAAAACATTGAACCTCCCATGACTCGGCAAGACACATTGAGCAGTTTACACAAGGCCGTAGTGCACCACCTGGATCTTCTTTGGGATGACCAGGGTGCCAAGATAACATTTGACTGAACAATCCTCCCTCATTTCTTAAGAGGATTAGTCATTAATTAGTTGGAGCATATGACTTGCTTAAGGTTGCTTAACTGAACAAATATTGATTTATAAGTTGCTTTTTTTCCCTTGCACCAATTTGTTCTTTTCGTTTATCGACTACCCTCAAATATAAGCACCTGGAGATCAAAGCACTCTTTCGCACTTCACTTCATCATTTCAACCATATTTCTTACTGCATTGTCACATACACAATTGTAAACATTTGCAGCAGGATATTACGATCGAATTGAAAACAGAAAAGGAGATGAAAAAAAAGGAGGGAAAGAGATAGTGTTGTATGCAGGGAGTTGCATCAATTGACTTTTGGGCTTCTGATGTGAAATATGCTATGGAGCTAAATCCTACAAAGTGCATCAGGAGCGATGCTTATTTAGAGCAGTGTAAGAAGGTGATGATGCAGGCACAAGTGGTGGCAGCTTTTCATCAGATGTTTCCTCTGAAGCAGAATAATCAACATGACAATGTACATAACTCATCAACCATTGATCCTGGCAGGATGTGGGCATCAAGAAGAAAGCAGCACACTGATCCACTGTTTTCTGGTACGGGAGATCTAAAATGCAGTTCATGCTTACATCGAGCACTTTCCTGCCGAGCACTTTCCTGCCGATCAACTTCCTGCATTCTGGCCTGACCTGCATGAAGTAGTTGTCCTTCAGGGTAAGCTTGTACAGGTTCAGGTTCTTGAGCTTGCACAAGGCCTCTGGCACCGTCCCGTTCAACATGTTGGACAAGAAGTTCAGCTGCTGCATTTTCACTAGGCACCCGAAAGAATTCGGTATGGGACAAGTGGTTGTTACTGGCATCGAAGACAGTGGCTTTCTTCAACAACCCAATCTCGTAGGGAAGACAACTGGACAACCAGCTGTTCAAGAGCAGCACCTCAACCAATCTGTCTGAAGCTTTGCCAATGCTGTTTGGGATTGGACAGGTGAATTTGTTGTTTGCCAAGGTGAGGTAAAGCGCTGAGGTGCGGCCTAGATTGTCCGGTATGTTTTCACTGAACTGGTTGTTATTGAGGAATATAGCGTTGAGTTGCAACATGAACACCTGTGGCGGCAATGGCCCGGTGAGGAAGTTGAACCTGAGGTCTAAGAAGGTTAGGTTGGTGGCGGTGAGAACGGAGACTGGGAAACCACCTTTTAGCTTGTTGCTCAAGTCAATCTCGTAGAAATAGGGAAGTCTAACGATATTTGTGGGTTTGTTGCCTGTGAAGTTGTTGGAGTTTGCGTGGAAGATGACAGTGTCTTTCAGTTCATCTATGAAGCCACTGAAGTTCAGCGGCTTGCTGTCGAAGTTGTAGCTGTTGAACTTGACTCCGGTGACTTTTAACCTGTTGTGTCCGTGGATATTCCCACAGATGAAGCCCTTGTAAGTAGAGTGTTATCCATGCAGAGGTTGTTGCCTTTCCACGAATTGGCAATGCCTTTGGGATCGTAGGTTATTTGTTTCCCGAATTTCTGGATGGTAAGGATGGCCAGTTGGAGAGGGCTGGGTTGAGGTGGCGCCAGTGAGGGTGGGGAAGGTGGAGGTGGAGGTGGAGGTGAGGGAGGGGAAGGTGGTGGAGGAGGAGGAGGAGGAGGAGGAGGGCATTCTGGTTCCGGAGGGGGAGGGAGAGGACAGTCTCCACGTTCAGGAGGGGAGGCAGGTGGGTAACCACCACCACCACCACCACTAATGTTTTCCAGAGTCTCTCTGCTGTTTTGAGTAACTGACTTGTAGCCATTGAAACATGAACAGAAGATGAAGAAGGTGAGAAGTAAAATGGCCACTGAAAAAGAGAGGTTCCTCATCCCTCTCTGTCTCTAATCCAGTTATGATCCTAACTAGTGGAGGGAAGAGACAATATATAAGTTCGATTTTGTTCATCCACTTCGCAGGTAAATAAAATTTATTCTTTTATTAGTCTAAACTATGAACTATACTTTATATTTATCAGTGAAATGTAATAGTTAATAAGTAATAAAAATAGATATTATACATTCACCTAATCTGATAAGGAAACAATTTTTTTCTTGAATATATAAGAAATACAATCACTGCAACGTACAAGTGAATGAAGGAGAAAAGGCAAGTAAAAGATGCCATAACAAAAGAGTGTAAGACAAACCTCAAATTATCCACATGGGTCCCTACTCCAATATTAATTCAATAACATGCTCTGAAATCTTAATAATAAGAGAAACTATGTAACTCCGAACTTGGCGCTCTGGAATTGTAAATATAACTCAAAAGGTGTGATCCTATCGATTTAACAGTTTCTTTAGAGATTAGTTGATGGACCCACTTAGAGCTTGTGAGTAGTTAGTGTATTTTTTAGTATACTTTTTAGTGTACCTAGCATTGTTGATTTTAGAACAAACCTGTAGAAGTACATTCGATCTTGCTGGCTTGCACTGGCATGCATCACTTTCACAGAAATAATAGAGCCCGAAAAATCATATACT
>JAOTRH010230407.1:0-10195 GCA_034768845.1 Heliamphora exappendiculata
TCAGGAAATGGATACTCTTTTTCTTGCATCTCTTTCAAAGTGAGCCTTTTCCTTCCTTTTCCTTGGCTAGATTCGACTTTTCCACCTTCTTTCGCCCCTGGTTTAGCATTAAGCTTGACCGGCGCAACGACCACTGTCATTGATTCTTTGCTATCAGCCTTAGGTGCATTTTTGACTACTTTACGGGTGTCCTGCCTGCTCCCTCCCTTTCTGGGTTCTTGGATGGGCGGTCCTTGACCTCCATTTGCTGCAATACTAAGCTCCGTATCATGAGCGCGAGTAGCCAATTCTTCAAAGGTCCTTGACTTAATTCCTTGAAGAATGTAGCGTAAACCCCAATACATACCCTGAATGCACATTTCGATTGCGGAGGTTTCACTTAACCTATCTTTGCAGTTAAGGCTCAGGCTTCTCCACCTGTTGATGTAGTCGATAACAGGTTCACCTTTTCACTGGTGAGAATTAGTAAGCTCGATCATACTGACGGTACGACGGGTGCTGTAGAAGCGGTTGAGAAATTCTTGTTCTATGTACTCCCAACTGTCAATTGTACCAGATTCGAGATCACAATACCAATCGAAAGTATCGCCCTTGTGTTCAAACAAACTGTTTAACTAAGAGATCTCCATCGGTACTAGCGTTGTTACACGTCTCCACAAAATGGGCAATGTGTTGCTTTGGATTACCTTTGTCGTCAAATTGTTGAAATTTTGGTGGTTGATATCCAAAAGGCATCTTCATTTGATCGACTCGTCGAGTGTATGGCTTAGCATAAGCAAAGGAAGATTTTTGTGTTTCATCATACTTGTCCTTGATGGCGCCCAAGATGAACTCTTTCAACTGATCGACGGGAATGGAGTCGTCGGCTGAAATTTGTAAACTCTTCTGTTCAGTTTGGAGCTTGTTAGAAGTTTCAACCGCTTCTTGAGGTTTCAGAGGGTTGGGAGTAACTTGACTTGAATCTCCCCTACTTTCGATTTTGTTCATCATAGACGCGATTTGAACATCGCGATCTTGCACGGTCTTACAGAGTGCTTCAACAGTCTTTGTCAAGAAAGCTACCTGCTCTTCCAAGGTAAGAGTGTTTGTTGTCATCACTGGCATGGCAATAGCATCAACTTACTTGAGTTTTGACTGGGGAGTGGGAGGAGAAGATGAAGAATCAGAACTATTTGAATCTGCTTCTTCTTTCCCCAGATGATCTTTGGTAGCTGCTGCTGCTGATTCTTGAGACAGAGAATGGTGAGAAAGCATCTTTCCGATGGTCTCATCTACTTCTTCGTTGGTCTGTAGAATAACATCTTCTTTGTTTGAACCAAAAATTGGAATTAATTTTGGCAGCAGTGGGGCTTGTAGGAGTGTTTGAGCCACAGCTTTTTCTTTGCTTCGAGTCACTGGACCAGTACTCTGAGTGTTAGAGCCTGAACTAGTCTTTGCGGCAGTTGAAGGCTTAGAATCTCCTTCTTTGATTTGGAGAGCCTTTGGACTGTCGTTCTTTGGAGCCATTGCAAATTTTGTGATTGGAGAAGAGAAGAGATGAGAGGCAGAGATTGTCCCACCGGACGTGCCAGAAATTTGTAAACAACAAATTTCGTGTCCGAAAATCACGACAAAAAATTGTATGAACAAATTAAATTTTTATTGAATTTATAAATGGATTACAATCTCTGATGAAATTTCTAAATTAAAGAAATAAAATCCTCTGATTCTTCTCTTTAAATGTTGAGTCGAGAGCTTGACAGCATGTTTCCGAATCAAAATGTGAAATATCCTCCGAGTTTGGCGACGAATTATGAAACTTGATTAAAAACTATCTTCAGGGTTTCAAAACTTTATCTGTAGTACTCTCTCAGTTGCTTTATAACTCCAAGTATCAGATCAAAAACTCTTTTCCATCTGGTGGAGGACACATCTATGTATAGAAGTGTGGGGGACAGAGTTATGAAGAGTCTCAAACTCTTGATAATTATCTCAATTTTATTTATTTAAAAGAGATAATTATTTAAACTTATAATTATCTTTTTGATTTAATTTTTTTAAAGAGATAACTATTGAATATCATAATTATCTCTAATTTTGAAAAGATAATTATCCAAACAAATTTATAATTATCTCTTTAGTTTTTTTAAAGAGATATTTATTGAATATCATAATTATTTCTAATTTTGAAAAGATAATTATTTAGATAAGCTTATAATTATCTCTTTCATTTTTTTTAAAGAAATAACTATTGAATATCATAATTACCTTTAATTTTGAAAAGATAATTATTTAACCAAATTTATAATTATCTCTTTAATTTTTTTAGAGAGATAACTATTGAATATTATAATTATCTTTAATTTTGAAAAGATAATTATTTAGAAATAATTATCTTTTCGTTTAAAGAAATAATTATTTAGTAGCATAATTAATTCTTTTTTTATTTATTTTAAAAAATAATTATGCACATTTAATTTAATTTAGAAAAAATATTATTTATTTTTTCTCTTGTGTAATTCTCATGTGCCAAGTGGCTTAATTTAATTAGCCAAAGACTTGTCATATGAAAAAATATATTATTTTACACGTGGCGCAATGTAATTGGACCAACCGTGAAATTTAATTTAGGACCGTTTTAACACGTGTCAATATTTGATTTGCCAATAATTGTGTTTTATTTTTAGATTGTGGGACACATGCCAATCTGTAATAGGCTAAAATTTGTATGCCTACAAGGTTCATCCGCATAAAAATTTTAACGCATAAACTTCTTTTGGAATAAAAATACCATAGAACAGATAAAATTATCTATACCTCTTCAAAATATGTATGAAAAATACAGATAAATTTATCTGTCTTTTATTGAAAGCACGTGTAAAGAATATAGATAAATTTATCTGTATCTTTTCAAAATATGTTTAAAGATATGGATAAATTTATCTGTCTTTTATTAAAATCACGCATAAAGAATACATATAAATTTATCAGTACCTTTTCAAAACATGTATAAAGAATACAGATAAATTTATCTGTTTGCATTATCTATATTCATATGCAAACAGATAAATTCATCTGTTAGACATAAATATGCATACAGATACATTTATATGTTTATCTATTTACATATTAAACATATGAATATCAAGCAGATAAATTTATCTGTTTGTTATGGAAAATAGATAAATTTATCTGTTTAGATGGTATTTTTGGGAGAAATCGCGCAATTAGACCTTGGACGTTAAAAATTTTTGTTGATAGAGCTTAGGCGTTAAAACGTATTTTTTTGGACCTTTAGTGAAAAATCCCAATTTTTTACCCAAACAACAAATATGAAAAAACGAACTTAAAATTTAAGTTACCAAACAATCTATTTTGAACCTAATTAAGCTTTTTAGCTAAAAATACAAAAAATATAAAAAAATAATTTTAAAATTAATTGCCAATCAGGACCACAATCTAATGTACAAATGGAGTATTAGGGCTCCATTGACAACTAGTTTAAAAATTAATTTTTTAATTTTTTTTATATTTTTAGTCAAAAAGCTAAATTGTGTTTAAAGTAGGTTATTTGGTAATTTAGTTTTTAAACTAATTTTTTTTGAAATTATTTGTTTGGGTAAAAAGCTAATTTATTTTGCTTTTTGCTAAAAATGGACAATTTACCCTCTCATATACTTAATATTAACAACTATACCTAATTGGTAGTGACTGTAAATAAGTTATGAATAAGATGTGTTATTGTATTTTAAAAATGGTGGGAGTTTGAATAGACTATTTTAGGAGTTTTTGTTTTGATTTGACTTTTTATTTTTTTAGCTTTTAAATTTTTTTATCAAATAAATAATATTAATTATTTAATATTTTTAGCCATAAAAACTAAAAAAACTAAATTGCCAATCAGGGCATGGCAATCCACCTAATAAAAGTCAATCACGATAACGAACTGTTTAATCGGTAGAGCTTGTTTTAAACTGAAAGGTAGGCCCAATTTGGATGTCTAAAACGTTGAGTTTTTTTTTTCTTTTTTTCTAAAATGATAGAAAATAAGAAATCTCAATTGCTTGAAATAATATGACTTTTTAGATTTTAATATATTTTTATTTTATTTAAAAATTGTCCAATATGTGTGTCTCTCATCTATACTAAGCACTGGTGTGTTGAAATTATGTGAATTTTTTATATACAAAAAATGCTTTTAGTTTTTTAATACCAAAATAATTTTAATTGATTTTATCTATTAAATTTTTCATTCATTACCTAATTTAAAAATTACAGCTGTTCATAATTGTAAAATTAAATTTTTTTAATTTATTTTAATTTTTAAATACACACTTGCATGTGCATGTGTATGTTCACCATAGTCTCTAATAAGTCATTTGAATTATTAAACTGCACGAAATAAAAAAAATAGATAGAGTTTTTTTAATATGTAATTTTTGTATATCTCCAAATTAGACAAATTTAGTAAATAAAATTAGACACTTTTTATTTTATTTTATTATGATAATTAAATAACATATGCAATTAATAACAATCTTTTCTCTCTTTTTCTTGCTTGCTAATCTAAGAAAAACTGAAAATTTTAATATTTTTTATTCTTTCTTTTTGTCTTACAACTTAAATTATTATTATTTCTCTCCAAAGCGTTCTCAAACAGTCTGTAAATCATTAATTCCCCCTGTGTTTTAAGCTCGAGTATTTGACACCTCTAAAATACTCACTAATTTTTTAATAAAAAAAGTCTATATGAACATTTTAATTTTTTGAATGAGTTGATTACAATAGCCTTGCGTAAAAAATAAATTTTATTCTAATTTTTTATTAATATTTTAAATATTATAATTTCAAATTTAAAAATAATGACATATTAAATATTTTAATTTAAAAAAACTACACTAAATAAATCTTCTCATATAATTTAACTTTTTTTGCTCCTTTTTTTTAATTTAAAATTATTCAAACCAAGGCATTTTTCACATCTCAAGCTTGGACTTGGGCATCATTTGGCAACTTAATTTTAAATTAAATTTTTTATTTAAAGTTATTTTAAGCTCAAAATACTAAAAGCTCGTTTGAGGGAGGCATGGGTACATTAAGCCAAAGGTTTAAAATAATTTGTAGTCAAAAAATAAAAATTTTTGCTGAAAGTTGCTATACTTTTTTTAAAAAATTTTTTAGATAATTTTATATTCAATATAAATATTGTTTGATAGATCTTGACGAATACATTTTAAATATATAATTTTATTAAAAAAAATAATTTGTATAATAAAATTTATAATATTTTTTAAAAATATAAAAAAATTATGTAAAAAGCAAAAAAAGTTAAAAGCATTTGAATTGAAAAACGAGATTTTTTGACTTTTTTAACTTCAACAAAAAAACAAAAAATCTGGCTTTGAGCCGACTTAAAGTGGTTGCCAATCAAGGCCTTAGTTCCTGTTTGGTTTCTCTTAAAAGTCATTTTTCTTAATATAAAAAATAGTTTTTAAGCTATAATGTTCGGTATTTTTTTAAAAAGTCAATAACCTTTTTTTTCCTATTTTTAAAGAAAAAGCTTGTACACTTTCTAAACAGCTTACCTTTTTCTTTTAAATAAAATGACTATAATGCTTTTAATTAAAAAATCAACTCTCCTCACAATTACAAAAAAAAAAATAGTGGCAATATCTAAAATACTATAATTTAAAAGCAAATAAATAAAAATATATTAGATGCTATAATAAAAAGTAAAAAAGAAATTGGCAAAAAGTAATATAAAATTATTCCAAATAATTTAATTTTTGGTCAATTACATTTTTCTCCCATGTGGTCTCTGAGATGACACTAATCTTTCCTCTATTTTATTTTTGTATTTTACATATTTCATTCTGTCAATTAACTGTTACAAAATTTGACGTAGCAATTATTTTATATTTTATTAGTATTTCACCGTTACTTATATTATTAATATACTATTTTATCCCCCTCTCTCTGTATTTTCATTTTCAGTCCTCAACACTCACATATCTCTCTTTGTATCTCTCTCTCATTCTCGCTCTATATCTCTTTGTATTTACCAAAAATCAAAAAAAGTTGATATAATTTACCTTTTAATTTTTTAATATTTATTTAAAAATTATAAATTTCTTAAGAATAAATTACATTGACCTCCCCTAAAATTTTGGTCAAATACAGTTAACCTTATTTTTTTAGACAAATTACACTGACACCCTTTAACAGTTAACGCCATTAGCGAAATGGATGAAAAGATAATTTTACCCCCAAGCATTAAGTCTAGTTAGGGTTAGGAAAAAAAAAAGAAAAAGTGAGGAAGAATAAGCACCGTCGTGCCAAGTCGCCGCCCCACTGCCGTGCCAATCGCCGCCGTCCAAGACCGTCGCCCCCGTCGGCGAGAAAGAAGAAGCAGCGCGGCAAACTCCCCCCAAATATCATCTCTCTCTCTCTCTCTCTCCACCGCTGTGCTAGTCGTCGTCGTCGTCCAGGACCGTTGCCACCGCCGGTGACTCCTTCCCCGCCATCCAGGACCGTCCGTCGCCATAATTTCTCTCTCACCTTCTTCCGTTTCTCTCCTCCACATCACCACAGCCACCTCTGGCCACACTGCGTGATACCACCGTCCATCACCACCAGCCGATGCCAGCCACCACGCCACCACTGTCGCCGACGCCGCTGATACCGTCGATCACTGGAGCCGCTGCCATTAACCACTATTTTCCTCTCTCTCTCTCTCTCTCTCTCTCTCTCTCGGTGCGGTGCCTGTTTTTCCTTTTTCTTTCTTTATTTTTTGAGTTATTACACTTACAATCAATTGTAAAATATAAATTATTTCTCAATCGACAACGTTCACTACTCTTTTGACGACCTAATGCTGCTAGTGAACGGTTTTGATCGCCGATAAATAACTCTAGCGAATTCAAATCAAAAAATTATTATGTTATAAACTTTATAAAAAAAAGAAACAGATTTGATGCCCCTACATTTGAGTGGCAAAATAGAAACATATTTAATGATACAAACAGAACCTTAACGACATTAATTACTAAAAAGTGTCAGTATAACAATATTTTAACTTGTAAAAAAAATAAATATAATTTATTAAAAAAATTAAAATTACCTGCATTTGATAAAAATCTCATGTGAGATCAGTCTCATTTACCCATTTCTTAAAAGGAAAAGTCTTTTTTTTGACATCACAAAAAACCGCTGGTACGTACGCATATGTACATCTATTCACTGTACGTAGCCATCAGTGTTGAAACTTTGAGGCGTGTAGTGGAGGGAACGAAGATTCGCAGACCCTTCCTCTGAACTTTCCCGGAAACCTCTCGGAAACCATTCAATTTTCCCGCTTTCTCTCTCTTTTTCTCTTTTTCTCCTTTTATTTTCCTTTCCTTTCACCTTTTCCGTTGGAATCTTAATGATAAAATTTTGTCGGAGTACTTGGAAGTTGGATCTGTTTTTGTGATCTGAAGGAGTAAGTGTTTGGAGGCAGAGAAAATGCAAACCAGGTACATGGAGAGATCCAATAGCTTGGCGAGGGAAAAGCGAGCTCTGGATCCGAGTCTCAGTGAAGAAGGTCAGCGCGAACCGAAAAGACCAGCTCTTGCTAGGTACAAAGTTTGTTTTTTCGTTTTGCGCCCTAGTTTTTGCTGCTTTATTGGTTTTTAGATTCGTTATATTGTGGTATTTAGCTTATCGATATCGAAAATGCACACAAACACGACTTATTAAGGAAATAAAGTATGTTGTCAAGTTGGATTTCTATAATTATGAGTTAAGTCAGCTTTCAAGTATAGTTTTAACTTCTGGTTATGTTGATTTGTAAGAAGTATGACAATTATTTTATGTTGATTTATAAGAAGTATGACAATTATTTTATCCATAGATTCAATACATATTATTGTGTTTTATTTATTTATTTATTTCCTAAACTGAATTGAATTGAATTAGAAACTTCCTTGTGCGTTTACAGATCATATAATTTTTTTTGAAGAATTATGCATAATTTTCACCAAGTGGCCTTTGGCTTAATGGTATGGGTTGCGTCCCGAATGGGAGTTTGGGACTTAAGTGGGAGTGGGTGTGTCATGTATGAGTATTTGCTGATAAAAAATAGGAAAAAAAGTAAAAAAGAAAAAAAGAAAAATGCATAATTTTCTTTAGTTTTTTATATTATTAGTCTTACTTAACTGGAAAAGAAGGCAGTGTAGAGCTGAGAGTGTGGGTGGGGGTGAGCACAAGGGCTTATGTTAATGAGGGTATGGGTTGCTAGCAGGGAGGGAGCAGATTTGGAAGCTAATAGTTGATTCATATGGAACCAATACGTCTCGAGTTGTGGATTTGGCAACTTAAGAAAACCATCTCATGGTTCATGAGTGTAATTGTTTGAAATGATGTGATTCAATTCAATGATGCATGTTTATTGAACTAATCAAAGAATGCCTAAGGAAGTTGGTATGATGGAGCCTTATACATACAGACAAGTTTAAAATGACATAATTAACTTTAAAATAAATCATAATAATAATTTTAAAAACAAAATTTAATCTTGTTATTTTGTGTTTTAATAAAATTAACTATAGTAAAGTATCACTTAAAAAAGTACCCTTTTCGTATTTTTTAACTACAAAATTAATATTTGAGCTCGCACAATTTATCTTTCTACCATATCCTTTGAAATCGATAAGATAGCTAATTCCTTTAATCTTTCACTTTACATAGTTGACCAAAACTAAAATTTAATTAATTTTTATTTTGAAATGCTTTATTGTTCAGGAACAACTAAAATTGGTATATGACTAATATTTTATAAACAATGAAACCAACAATTCATTACGTTAGCCTCTAATAAAAATAGTTTATAGTTTTTTTTCCAAGTTACTATAAAACATTGAACCTAAGCGGTAGTCTTGGTAAAGTTAAAATCATTTACTTTGGGTTCTTTAATAACTAAAATTAATTTGTTCTTAGGCTTGGTATTAAGGGACGAGGTTAAGTAAATTTTGGTAAAAGTAAATTAAAATAATTTGAACTATCTATTAAATTTGGGACCTAATACTTGTTTGCTTTGTTTTGTTATAGTTTAAAAGCTATACTTAAGTGGGGGACCTATTTTTTTACGAAAATTTTTAGGGGTCCAAAGCGGTTGGTTTGGTGTAGAAGGTAGGCTTGCTATTGGAAAACCATTCAGACCCATATTAGTATTATATGTAATAAACAGATAACCCGTGAAGAGCCGGGGCAATCATATGATTAGCCATGGAGCCTAGCTCACACTCATGATGGTTCATGCTATCTCCCTATTAATCTAGAAGATGGGCCAGATTGGCGTGGAGTCCTGCCATTTGTGGTCCATAGCTTCCTATGGAGCATATGTTCACCTCTGAGGCAGATGGCTACAGTGCAGAAGTTTTTGTTAGAGATATTGCCAAGATAGCTTGCTCCCCCGAATCCCCTTGAAATGTAGTGTTCTCTGGCCTGCAGTTACTGTTGTATTAGGTTGGCATAAGCTTTTTGAGTGGAATGCTTGGCAGCGTGAATGACATGTTTCCAAAGCTATCCATGGAATGGTTTAACATTATGTTTGTCAGCACGAGTTGGGTTAACTAAGATGGATTTTTGCCCTACTACTGGTCAATCATTATGTATAATTTATTGGCGAGCTTCAAAGGAAGGATGTGTTCATTATCCTCGTGACATGCCTTGTGCAGCATGTTTCTGCATCAGCAGTTACCTGTTTATAATGCAGCAATTATTTCCTTGGCGGGCCTGCAATTTTGCTATCTTGCAGTGTCTTCACTCTTCAGGACTGATAAGTCTCTCTAATCCCTGGATTTGGACTTCATGACTTCCTTGGTGGGTGGTTGGGTGCACTATAGTTTGATTAAATTTGGCAGTTGATGGGTATTCGTGTCCTGGAATTATTTAACGTGATGTTTTTTCCCTTTCTGCTATATTTAATTCTCTATTAGCTTTACATCTTCGCTCCTATGCGTGCAGTGTGCACCCTTGAAAACGCATTTTGGTCTTGAGTGATGTTTTGAATCTTGGCAATTATGTTTTGATTTCTTTCCTGACCTTAATTGAGGAATGTGTGAGGTAGGGGTGTAAAAATGGCCCGAATCCCGACGGGGGCCCGAAACCCGCCACTGTAGAAGCATGGCCGGGCCCGTCGCCGGGTCCGGGCCGCCATTGTTCATGGACCGGGCTT